>BMAO01013094.1:0-77434 GCA_019973975.1 Trichonephila clavata | reverse complement strand
GTCTAAGACGTCTTTATCACCTGGTTACACCTAACCTGACTTCCTATTTTCTAAATTTCCACCCTAAGTCAATGTGAGAATTTTGAGCTTCGACAAGTTTATTGGGCATCCAGTGGCAGGGGCGTAACGCACCCTCCTTAATTGCGGCGGGGGGGTGACAAGACTCTTGGGGGCTTAAAGCCTGACTCACGCCAAGTACGTATTTTACATATTTATAAAATAAGATAAAACCTAACTTTGTGCAGGGTGTTCTAACATTCTCCGTTACGCCACTGTGCAGTGGCGTACACAGACTACTCTTATCGGAGGAATTTACATTTTAGAAAACACGCAGACAAAATTGCCGAGTCGTAATCTTTATGCTAAAAATTGAAAATCTCTTGGTATATGGAAGGGGTTTAAGTCCCAAACGCTACACACTAGGATTTCTTTCCCGGGAAATCTTAAGATTTCTGTACTTTTTCAATTTTTGCGAATTATACTTCGTTCCCGGGATTTTCCGGGAATCACAAATATTAGATTTAGCATTAGACAAAGCAATAGATTTAGAATTTGAAAGCGGTGTAGGAACAGATGCTTTGTTTCATATCACTTATGCAGAAAAAAAATTCTATAACTTACATGAATGAAACAAAACAAAAAAAGATTAGAAATGTAAAATTATTCAGAAAATCACCCCTCAAGAATGATATTTTACAAAAATGTGTTAAAGAAGAATTTGTCTGTGAAAAGATGGTTTGTTTGGATACCAAAACACGCTGGAATAGTTTTTTGGCAATGCTTGAAAGATTTTTAGAAATAAAGTCGGTAATTTTAAAAGCAGTAATTGACATTAAAGAACAAATGATGGCCAATGTAGGGTTTGAAACTGCGACTACAACTGTAGCAGGCTTAAAATCCAGTAAAAAATTGGCTTAGAAAAATTATGCAGGCGAAATGCAACTTTGCTAATTCCAGAAGGTATTTTCTTTCGTTGTTGGAGAATTGAACAAACAAAATTCAGAATTTGCGAAAAATATGAAATATTCTCTAATCCAAAGAATTAATGACAGACGCAACGTTTGCTTAATAGGATTAATGCAATACCTGAATTTTGGGAGAAAATACGAAGCAGCTGCAGTTACTGTCGATATTTCGCGATTGCCTAGTGAAAATTTTTTGGTTAGACAAGCCCACACAAATGATAGGGACAAGGCTTTTTTGAGAAGAAGAGGAATCAATATACAACTCTTCACACTCAGAGGAGAGCATGGAGATTTGAAAGAAAAACCTCTGGCGTTGGATGAAAAATTAGAGAGAAAGCACAATTTACTCTAAAAACAAAAGTTTTATATTGTTTTAACCAAAAAATGCTAGTTTCAACAAAATCATAAAACAAGAGATGCAGTTGTTCGACTCGACTGAAATTCCATCACCAAACATTATAAAACTGTATGAGGCTTTAAAAACAATTCCTCCAACGACAATTGAAGCCGAGAGAGCATTTTCTGCTGCCGGATTGTTCGTCACAAAGCTTAGAACTAGGTTGAGTGATAAAAGTAGATTGCTTATGCTTCCTGAAATCCTATTTTTAAAAAAAATAACCAATTTATTATATATTTTTTTTGTATTTTTAGCTCATTATATAAATAAGTATTAATTTTGGAACTTATATGTATCCTTATTTTATATAATTATTGATTTTATTTAAAAATAAATTGTTTCTAAATTTTTAAAAATTTTGATGTATTCCTGGGAATGACAATTACATTCCCGGGAAAGGAAAAACCCGGGAAATCAAAAACCCAACAACATACACCCTTGTTTTTGTATGCAACTGCGTACATCAGACGCTCTACACGACCGGTCTTATTTTTAAAGGAGGTCCATGATTAATTGCGGGTATGTACCCTCCCCCATTTATTGAAAGATATGTAATAATTAGCCAACAAGAGGCTATTATTTTAACTGTCAACAATTCGGTCATCTCATAAGCTCTATAATCACTTTAATTTTGTTACAATTCCCGCTTGCTTTCTCCATTAATGAACTTAATTTTAAAAGTACAACATAAAACAATTTTTGATGTGTAACATCTTTCCTCTCGATTGCTGGAGATTTGTGGGAGTGATTTCGTGAAAAGAGACGGAAATGCGTAACAGGAAGTTGGGGAAGCGCGCGCTATTCAGTGAAGTTCTATTTTTTCTCCTTCATTCGGGAGGGGCTCCGCCCCCACCCCCTGGGGTCTAGACCATGGGATCTTTGTTTTTGTTTTCTCACTTTAGGATCAGAGAAGAAGCTAAGTCCTTTAGGCAGAGACATGGTTAGACAATGACGAACGTGTTTCGATACCTGGCTTCGATTGCTGCGTACAATTTAAACGACCGGGCCACAGAGGAGCTGCTGTTGCGATCTATCGTAAACAGAACAACTCACATGTTATGGCTCGACATATGGATATTACTTATCGTCAAACACGTGGACTGAATATTGTTAGTCAAGATATTGGGAACATATGTGCGGCAAAATGCTTATTTGAAAATGGACAAACAGTGATTTCGTTGGTCGTATACATTTCTCCGAATCAAACGGTTCAAAAAATTAAAGATTTCCTGCATTTTTTACTTTTACCATTTACCGAAGGTGGTTCTGCTCATTTTTTAAAAAAAACTATCACTCGCTTCCCATGATTTTGAGTCGAGATTTTAAAGTTAACTTCAGTTTGCTAGAAGCCGAGCCACTCATAGCTTTTTTGAATGATGAACTCAAGCTTGAAATGAACACAAATCGAAATGCTTCGACAACTAACAGTGGTACTGCTATTGACGCTATTTTTCAACGGTTTTTAAATACTTTGAAAACACAAGTATATGTGTCATATTTTAGTTATCATAAGTTATCATTACCGCTCCTCCCAAATTGAACAATAATAATTATTTTTGATAAAAAATTGCATTACTCCTTGTGTTAATTAAATAAAATTTTCATTAAAGATATAATTATTCTATAGAAAATTATTTCCAATCATACTCTATTCATTTTTTTCAGGATTTAAGTTGCTATTGCGAATTTACCAGGATAACATGTCAGATGTTACACATCGTATGCGACTACTGTAAGGCTCGTTTCTTTTTTTTTTTTTTTAAAGTTTTAATGAATTGAAGTTTTTTTTTTAAATTGACATTGTTTCTTGGTGACTAAATCTGTGCTTTGTAGAAGTTTGTAGACCAGTTAAATAAGTTGTAGTCGCAAAGTGAGGTGGTTGTTCAGTTGCCAACTTCGTCATCTGATCGGAATTTCTGAAATCTTTTTTTTTTTAAATGTTTGATATTGATAACTTGTCAGAGAGTGTCCTTTTCTAACTTGCATTAGGAATGAATAATAATCGTGATTCCTTGTGTAATTCTCAGTTTCGAATTATTCCTTTCTGTTACGAATATGTTACTAATCAGAAAAAGGATACAACAGATGAACAATTTAAATTTTTTTAAAAAGAGTATCAAAATATATTCATTTAAAAACAAGAATATTTTTTGTCTGCAGAATTAAGAGGTTTTAAGGGGGGGGGGGGTAAGTTTAAGGTGAAAAAAAGTTATTATCAACAACAACCATTAATCGGATTTGGCTATTTTTCTGTTACCTTGTACCTTTTCAATAACTGATTACAATGACAAAAAATTTTCCTAGCATTGAAATCCGCACACATTTTGATTGAACATCACAGTATTTCATTGTTTATTGCAAACTAGAGAAACATATATAGTGGGTTTTTTATTAGTTAGATTATGTATTTAAAAATTAAAAAGGCATAGCTTTTTTTTTTCAGAAAAAAATGCGTTAAAATGATTTTTTACTACCTATTAAAGCTTTAATTCAAAAACCCATGTGCTAAATTATTTTAGAAATTTATATTTTAATAAAAGTGGAAATTTTAATGGAAATATTTTAAATTTCAAATTGTAGTGAACAATTTCAATTGGTGTTTTTAGGGCTAGTAATTTTAATAACTGAAAAAAAGTTATTGGATTTTTTTTCTATATAAACATTTATTATAAATTATTCTCCCTGCATTTCATTAAGATCCGACGAAGTTTAAGAATTTTGTGTTTTGTGGTCCTTGTTGGCTTCAGCAATGTAAAACAAATACAATATATATATATATACATACATACAGAGATAGACATACATAATACATATATAATTATCAATCGCATATGGAAGCATAAAAAAATTAGTGTGATTGATATAAAAAAATAAAGAGTTTATTTTCTACAAAAACATTTAAAAAGTACACAATTTCAATCTGTACTTAAAGGAGATCCATCTTTAGTCAGTGCTGTAATGCAAATAAAAACAAATATTAAAAGTGCACAGGCGAAAATAACTGTCAATGCTGCTAAGACATTAGACTTTAGAGTGATGTTGATCATCGTGAAAAACACACAGAAGCCTACGATTCCCAGAAGTAGAGCACACACAAAATTCATGCATTGTCTAATTTCCGACGATGTCTCTTTGAATCTGTTAGGAATTTGTGCATAAAACCTGAATAAAGCAACAAATAATCAATATTAAGAAGATGATTCGAAAATTTATAAGGAAAAAATTGCAAAATTGTTATGTAAAAGTGTTTATGATTAGCGAATCTCAGTTTTGGGTAAGAATTTACTGTACGGTCACCTTTGGAGACTTTTTCAAAATCTCGCCAAAATGGCGATTTCTTGTACGAACGAGATTTAAAGAAAACAGCGTAGTGAAAATGTTGCCTGCGCAAAAAAAAATGGCGGCCAAATAGCTGAAATCGTAAAAAGGAACAATAATCATACCTCTCTCCCCATTTGCTTCTCTACCACACAAACCTCACGGCAATATAGGAACGATAATCACACACAGTCTTGTAAATTTATTAACAGAGGCGCATCTACCGCCGTATCAATGATACGGGGCCCCCAAACTTCAGGGATTCCAAAATGTCCAAGTGAGTGAATATTTAAGTCGCACTGTTCAGCTACACGAGGGCTTTTGGCGATGGACCTCATAATTTTGAACCATGGTCAAATGACGAGGACGACATCTAAGCTGGCACCACCTTCTCCTACCTACCACACACCAACAGGAAGACGTTGAGCTCTCGACTAATTTAACATGCATCGCTTCCCGACACGACAGCCACGAGTCCGTTACCTTGGCCACCAGGCTACCGCGGTCACCCCAAAATGTCCAAGCAAACCACCGTACAATGTTAAGGTAACCCAAAAAAGGGGGCCCCAGGCAGTGCCGGTTTATCCATTGAGTGCTTGGGGTGGGCGCCCAGGGGCCAGGAAGGGCCCGGATAAGCTGGACTTAACTAGGCTTCCTGGTAATGATTTTCGATTCGCCAGTGCAAAGGGGGCCTGTAGATCTTTTGGGCACAGGGCCTGAAAGGAGTTTAAATCGGCATTGCCCCGAAGGAATTTAGTTACAGGGCCCACTCAGGACTAGGTACGCCATTGTTAATTAAATATGCTAGTTGTTGGGAAATAGAAAATATTTAATTCGATAAACTATTTTTTTAAAGGCATTTACTTTGTATTAAATTTTTTTAATGAACAATTTGAGCAAATAAAACCATTAAATTGCGAATAAACACTTAAATTTAAACTGACATTAGGGTTAGATCGAATAAGCACCGTGACTTTGAAAAAAATCTTTAAATGGATATATATGCTATAATATTTTAATATTTAATGTCAGTCTATTTAGAATACAGGCAGTCAACCCAATTGAACTTGCAGGCCATTTCGGAAAAACATTATCCCACAGGCCGCATATAAAAATATATATCTTTGTTAGATTTGGGCTCATTGCAAACATTTATTGGATTAAAACAGAGGCAACGTGATAAAATAAAAGCAGTTATGGGATTTTTATTTGTTACAAAACACTATATTAAAAACAAAAATATTGCACACAAAAAAATCGCATTTTGAATAGTTGTATTGAATCTCGCGGACCACGGGTTAGATGCCTTTGATTTAGAACATAAATATAAAATTCTTAAAAGATATTGTTACAAGAAAAAATAACTTAAATACAATTTTTTGGCGAAAAATGAAAAAATGATTCTTTTTAAAAACATTTTCTTACGAAAAACGCATCTATAATGATAATATTTTGCCTACGAATAGTTAAGAGCTTAACGAGGTCGAACTAAAATTTTTGAATTATATTTTAGAAGGGGATTTATTCATATTTCAATACATCAGAGTTGAGAAATTTTAACAGAAACTTCATGTTATTATTTCAATTGATCGTAAATAAAAAAATAACGGGAATTTTTCAAAAATTTTAGTTCAATCCCGGTATAGAGTGAGTGAGTGAATGTTAACGCTACCCTATTCAGCTATACGAGGGCTTTATTCCAGTATAGAAGTCCTAGCTATATGCAGAAAATATATTATCAGCATAGACAAGGACGTCAAGTCTCTGATGACCTAGACCATTATGCAAAAAGTAGGCCCTGCCTGATATCTTTAAAGTAGACAGTATATAGCACGCTTTGTCAAATACTCGTTCAAACGGTAATTTGAAACAAATAGGCACTACTCACAAACCAGCTCGACTGATATCCCTATTTTAACTGAATGATTTGGGCATGACTTAGATATGGACAACGGTCATCACACAAAAATAGTCTTACCACTTTTGGCAATTGATATGCAATTTGAAATTCCCTATTAAAGAGAATATGTACGGGAATAATATTTAAAATTATCTGGATAATGATCTCAAAACAGAGTCGAGAATGAAACCAGACCCCCAAACTAAGGGCGAGCCCCGAGCCCAGTTGGTCCATGCCTTACGACGTCTCCGATTATAGAATTATTTTTCATATGAGGAGAATGTTTTGAAAATACGTTATTCTTTCTTCATTTTTTGTCAAAATGTCTGGTTTAAAAATTTCTTTTGAATAATAATAATCTTAAAATTATTAGAGTGGCTTAGATTTACTCGAATTTAAGCCACACTATTTCTCGAGTGTTAAGGCTACTGAAAATCGGGTGCGGCTTAAAATCGAAAGCAAAATATTTGTTGGATGGGGGAGAGAATTGAGTTTTTTTTACCTCTTTAAAAAATAAAAAATATAACCATTCATTTTGACCATTTGCATCTGATGACTTATGTTATTTCGTAGTTTTACACCAGTATTTGGTCAATCCTAAACATCATTGTTTGATCGTATTTAAGAAATTTTTTATTGTACATGCTTTCTTTTAATCATCTAACTATCAAAGATATCGGTAATAGCATCAGGGTATTCTCAAAAACGTGCATAGAATCAGGGAATGCGGCTTAGAATCGTTGACAGCTTGTTTTCACAAAAACATATTGAGAATTTGGGTGGCTTAGATTCGAGTAAATACGGTACTTTATATTCTAATTAAATCAACTCTAAATATAAGAAAATTATTTACTTACACACTTTATCAAAATCAAGGTCACATTAGTTTGATTAAAAGATTTTTCAATGTCATCTTACTCCTGACAAAAGTAAAGTCATAGTTTTCAGTGAATTCTCTCGATACTGAAAAACTTACGTTAAGAAAAAATTCATAAATTTCTTGTAAAATTATTTTTATTTACTTCAATCTAATTTTGATTCAAGCGTGCGCGAACATATTGTTAACGAATGTTTTGAATAACAGGAAAAATTATCACATCTTCCGGTTCCGAAAATAACCGAGAAGACTCTTTTCAAAATATTGTTTTAATTTGGATGCTTAAAAAAAAATCTATAGCTTTTAATCCAGTCCTTATTAAAATCATATACATAATATAATAGATTTTTTTCTATTTCTAATTCATAACATTTCTCTAAATTCTAATTAAATTGAACTATCGCGTATTCTTCATAATTTTTTTTTAATCATTCCCAAAAAAAAAAAAAAGAACATTCTAAAAAAAAGTTCTTAAAAAATGTGAGCAAATATACCTGTACCTTCTATAACTGTTCAAATAATGCTTTTTTTCCCGACGAGTTTTACTATCAAGAGGTGTTGATTCTGAATTCATTTCTTCTGTTCCCTCGATTGGTAAATCCATTTTTTTCACAAAATCGTTCAACTTAGGGTTTTTATTAACACTATTAAAAAATCCAGGATGACATCCTTCTTGTGAAGCAAATTCTTCCTCAGCAGCATTGTACACAATTTCGATACAATGGCTGTGCTGAGTTGCAGAGGTTCCTGGAGTGGGATCCATTGTTCGTGGAATACCTCGATCTAAAAGAAAAGTAATACAAAACGAAAAAATTCTTATCAATTGAAAAGATGTATAATTTTTATTCATACAGTTATACGTAGCAAGTACTTTTGACTAAAAGTCTCCAAACATTTAATCAGGGACGTCTTTAAGGCATGAGCCAACAGGGCCCAGGGCCTCGGCTACAATGGTGGCCTCGTCTTGTTCTCGACTAAGTCAAAATAAGATCACGATTCGAATAATTTCAACGGTAAAATGTTATTTCTCGTAGTATTCTTCGAAAACTGGGGATTTCGGATGACTTGTCAACTAGCTACGTGTGATGACCGTCGTTTATATATGGGCCTGGGTGGCTCATCATCATACACCATCATTACTCATTCAGTCAAAAATAGGCAGTCGGTCCATCCGGTTTGTGCGATTGTAAATCATGCACATTTATTTGCTTCATGTTATTATTTATACGAGTTTTCACAACGTATGCTATGCACTGTCTACTTTTAAGGGTCATAGGTGGGGCCGACATTTGAGTAAGGGTCCAGGGCCCCTACTAAAAAGTAGACCCTTGCACAAATATAGGCCTCACCTATGTAGACAGTACACAGCATACGTTGTCAGATACTCTTACAAACAATAACCCTAAACATATAAATGTGTTTGACTTACAATCGCACGAACGGGCTCGACCGACTGCCACCTTTTGACTGCATGAGTAACAATGGTGTATGGTGGTAGGCTTAGGCCTATACATGGGCGAATTTCATCACATGTAGCCAGTTGACATTTCGTCCGAAATTCCCAGTTTTGTGGAGAATACAACCGGAAAAAATATTTGACCGTTGCAATTATTCGAATCAAGATCTTATTAAGGCTGAGTCGAGAGCGAGACGGCCCAGCTGGCCCATGCCTTAAGACGTCCCTGATGATCACTCGTGAAGGACATTGGCGGTGTCGAGTCATGGATTAGAATTTTTGTACCTATTCAACCTGCAGGGGGATTGAAGCTTGTTAAGCCTCTCAAAACTCAAAGTTCTCCCATTAGCATCGTGTGGAAATTAATATCATGAGGAAGGAGCCAATTCAGGTGCCGTTCTCGTCACTTGATCGCATTTCAAATTCGCAAGTTTCGTTTTTTTTAATAGTATTCTTGTTGCTTCTAGTGAGGAAGTGATTATTAACATCGCACTATACACACACACACACACAGAAAAACGAGGGTTATTGGCGTCGGATCTCGTAATTTTAAACCCTAGTCAAGTAACGAGGACAACACCTGAGTTGACACCACTCGTTCTCCTATCTACCACACCCCACCAACGGAAGGGATTCGAACCTCGAGTGATTTAACGTGTATCAGCCTCTCTACACGGCAGGTCTTCAGTGGCCTTAGGCCTAAGGGCTAGCCAACTCGTGCTCAGGATCATAACCACTAGGCTACCGGGGCCATAGTAACTAGACCGTAGTTTAAATTTGCGAGGTTTGTTGCAAGTACTCCTCTTGTTGTTTCTAAGTGTGACGTAAGAAAATTATCGAACAAACAAACACTTAACAACTATTTGAGTGAGTGAGTGAATATAAACGTCAAGTCGCCCTATTCAGCTACACAAGGGGTATCACGAGGTCCGTCACGTTTCGTGACAGACCTCGTAATTTTGAACGATGGTCAAGTGACGAGAACGACACCTGAGCTGGCAGCCCCTCTCCTAACTACAACACCAACGGGAGGACGTTTGAGCTCTCGACAGATTTAACACGCATAACTCCCCTACAAGGCGGTTTTAAGTGGTATTACTGGGCTTGAACTCATGACACGCCGGCCACGAGTCCGTTACCTTGACCATTAAGCTACCGCAGCCGCACAATAATGAAGAAGAAAACATTGCTAAATGTAATATATGATTTAAAATGTATTATGTTTAATACAAAATTGAAAATATAGTTTATATTTCTATATTTTTAATACTATTCTTAAATATAACTTTTTTGTTTTTGTTTTCATATTTAATTTTGAAAAGTTATCTAAAAACTGAAATAAATATCTGAAAGAAAAAAACAGCTTTTATAGCTTGGGTTTTATTAAAGAATAATTTTTTCAAAATGGCAACTGATTTTGAACTACTCTGAATTCTATTATTATTGGTTTTAGTTGAATAATTTAGCTTTTTTTTTAAATAAATACATCTGCATTTTAAAAATATTTAATGTCTATCACGTAAGAAATTATAGCTCCTTGTCATAATTTAATTCTAGAGTACCGGTATGCTCTTGAATGTTTCATTTTAACAATCATGATTAAAAATAAGCAACAATGAGAAAAGAACAGGAAACATTAATCAATTAAAAATTATCGTCCAACTACAAAAATGAAAAAATTATTTCAAAGCTTATTTTTTTTTTAGACTTTTACTACTAATTTATGAGAGTAACCACATAAACTATTAAACAATAAAATTACGAAAGAAATATTACCTTCAATAAATCACACCAGTTATTGTTCAAGTAACACTAATGGCCTTTAAACTGAATAACATAGAAATTTCTTATCAATGTTTATTTCAAAAGAGCTGATTCAAAATGTTACTTATCAATAAGATAATGTATATTTACTTTAATTCTAAGGAATTATTTGTTTATATATGTTAACAAATCAATCTATTTTACGATAATGACTGCACAATGTTGTATTTAAAAATTAAATATAAGAGACAGAGAGTGAGAGAGAGAGAAACTCTCTCTTATAACAATAATTTATAAATATTTACAAGGAAATTGGAGAATGTAAAAAAATTGTTTTACAGTGATTTAAATAAAACATTACGAATAAACAAGTTTATAATTTAAAAAAAAACACATTTTATAAATTTTATTCACTCTCCTTAAAATTGTAATCATAATCTAGAATTTTATTATATTTTTTACAGTTTCAGAGATTCGGTAAAAAAAATGGTGAAATTGTCGAATCGGCCACTGGTCCGCTAAATTTTGAAAAATCGCCAACTTAGCGCATTTTTACGCCACGATCCGATTTCTCCTCACTGATACAAAATCACGAGGATTACCAGATTTGGGGCAATTATCGATTTGGCGAAAAAACACTTCGCGGCCGATTCGACAATTCAACCAAAAAAATATCTAAATTATCATTTGTCTTGTATGTGTGTGGAATTGATAATTGGCCGAAAAAATATTATTTTTCAACAGAAACATTTTAATTTTCAAGTTTTGTTGAAACTGAAAATTACAGTCCATCCTCGCAACTTCTTTAATTTCTACAAGTTTTTATTAAAAATTTGAGATGATTTTATTATAATAAAGAATTTAAGAAATATATAAAGATGTGCTAAATCATTACTCGCGCCAAGTAATCATCTTTTTATTGCGGTAACCCTAACCTTATTTCTATTCATTAAGGCAACCCTATAAAAAATACATTTTCATTACAGACCACGAGTGTTTGATGTTTGCAACGGTAGGCGGAACTTTTGTTGCTATCCAATCATTGTCTTGAGGTCGCTTTTGATAAAATTGGAATATCAGTCTTTAATTTCAAGCTGTTCTTTTTCTTTTCTTTCTTTCTTTTTTTTCTTTTTTTGATTGAAGAAAATAATCAAGAGATAAATCCAAGTTCTAGAAAAGTAAAGTGAAATATCTGAAAGGTTATGAAGTGAATAATGGTTGCCTAAGTTTATTCCACGAACACTTTTTATTCTTATAATCACTCAAACGCTCAAAATGATTTTTAAATGAATGATATCTCGAAAATATATTAAAATTAAATAGATATCTTGTTCGATTACTCTTTACAATTCTTCTCTCCGATTGAAATAACGTATTTAGAATAAATACAAGAGATGCCAACTTAAGCAACATAACTTTAACAACAGATGATTAGAAAATTAGTAAATAAATTAAATTACAGACAAAATTAGAATTTCATGAAATATTCTTTTAAAGCAGATGATAATACTATGGATTGAAATTTTCAACCTAAAAAACATCTATAACTACTGTATAATTTAAAATAGTCAGTAAAAAATTGGTTTGAATAAAGAAAAAAAGGTATTTAAATATAAACTAAATATTTTACAGTTCGAAACAATATCACTTCTAGATTCCAGCCTCTTAAATGACATTGTTCTTTTTGAATTAAAAGGACTTAAGAAGAGAGAAAGAATTACTTTAATAAACTTCTATCTCAAGTTAATTGGTATTACAATCTTTATGATTATACTTATTATTTATACATTTCATTCAGAATTCAAAACATTACACAAGAAATTCAAATCCCCCTAAGAAACACCCATAACAAATACCTACGGATATTAAAATAATTCTGCTCGTCCTAACGGCATGTCTGAAACATAATGTAAAATGTTCTACAATGTTTTTTTTATCTGCTTATTGTATTAATAATTCCAGTTTCATGACAAACACGTTCAAAAGCCTTACCCTCATCTGGTCTATTTTTAGAGGTAATACTCCGGTTTTATTTATTTTGGAACGCAAATAAACTTTTCAAGGCAATCTTCACCAAATTTCGAAAAATATTTCTGAAATACGGATAATTTTTTTCAAGTGACAGGCACTTTAAAAATATTCCGTATCATAATCTGACAGTATTATTTAGTGTAATATTGTAGTTTTAAAAGTGTTGTCTTAAATTTATTAACTATTTCTAAAAAAACAAATGAAATTTCTTCCATGTACAGTACATTTCATATTTTATCGTTCTATTGTATAACATTTAAATAAAATTTCAAGTTTGATTATTTGGTAAAGAGGCTCAAATGTTAAGATCCTTTAAAAAGTTTTTCATAATTAAGAAAAAATACTTTTATTGTACATGTACTTTGAAATCAAGTGTATTTTATTTACCTGTGTGCACTTTTATTATTAAAATATGTAATTTTTTAAAGAATTTGTAAAAAAAAGTTGGCAACAACGAAGTGCATTCATTGATTGGCTGGAAACACCCGATTGCATTTATCATGTGGCTATGATGTCACATAAATTTATGGACAGATTGGTTGGAAACGCACGTGTTTGTATTTATCATGTGACTGTGACGTCACATGAATTTAGCCCATTGCGTGTATAATATAAATTCAGATGCTTCGATTGCAAATAAAGATATAAAATCTCAAATATTTTAGATAAATATATCAATTTTCGACTCTGAAAATGTCGCAGTCACGAAATATCTGTGACTTTTGGATAGATTGGGTTTATATATATATATATATATATAAATGTTCTCAGTAATTCTTGTGAGTTATTTCATCACAATACTTCATTTTTAATTCGTTTTTTTTCTCCTCAAGACATTCAAATCAAGATTTCTCGAAGTTGATTACGTCAATTTTTTTGTTTTGTTTTACAAGCGTACTAGAAGTGTACCTCAAAATACACAAGTTTGTGGGATGTTTTGAATTCACCTTGATTAAATTGCAACACACACACGCCCCTGTGTATTTTTATATTTGCCCAAAAAACTTAATACATTGGTGAAGGTATTTCTCGAAGGAATTTTTAATGGCTAAAAGATTAATCGAGAAGTAAAAAAAATTCAAGACAGTCAGATTTATATTTGCTTTTTATATTTCTGTCTTGATTTTTTTAAATGCTCAGTTATTGATTTGTATTTTATTTATTTTGTATGTACACATGTATTATATATTTTTATTTTAATGCATATATTTAATGACTACTTTTAATATGTAGTTGGATTAGTAATTTTTGTAAAACAAGATTCCATTTATTATTCATTTAATTTATTTTCACGAAGATATTAGTATTCGAAATATGTTATAAATAATAGAATTAAAAATATGATTGCTTTCATTTTTGAAATCTTTGGTTTCTTTAATTTGGTTTCTTATTTCTCACCTAAGCAAAACACAAATAATCCTTTTAATACACAGAAATAATTTAATTTGGACCTTAAATACTGTTATACATATTCTTGTTTGAAAATTTGAACCTAAAATTAAACAATGCTTTCCACTACTATTGTTACATTCTTTGTAAAATTTTCCTTTCCGATTATTTACATATAAATGATTTTTAATGCCTACCTCTTAGAACTAACCGTCTAAATTTTGCTATATATTTATTTTTTGTGTTATTTCAATAATTGCTTAAATTTTTGTATGAATTGGACTACAATATTTAATCTTTTGCTTTCGGTGATGGCGTTCACAAGGCTGAAGTTTGTGGTTTCACCCCTTTACACTATTAAGAGATTTTGAATTTTTATCATAAAGATTACTTCCCGGCATTTTCCTCTACGAGTTTTTTAAATTATATAACCCCTTTCACCCTATAAAAGTAGCCTGTGTAGGCCACTGCTTGCTATGATTCATTGAGTATAAGAAAAGTAATTTCAAATAAAAAAAAATTTTCAAAACGTTTTTTTTTTTTAAACAAACAAACATTTTCTTAAAAATTAAAATGCATTTGACGCTTTATCTTTTCCTATTTTCTTTGTAAATACATACAGTGAAATACGCTTAATTCAAAAACGCTTAAGACAAAATATCGCTTAACACAAAATAATACAACGGTTCTGACAAACTACCATGTATTTTCATGCATTTTTCTCTTAACACGAAGCGAAAATCGCTTAAGACGAAAAGATGGAGAAGAGAATATTAAAAACACACAGCCGACACACTTACCGAAATGTTTGATAAAATTTCTGTGTTAGACTGTCCGACTGTACCATCGGAAGAATTCGTTGCAGTAGATAATAATGAGTGTACAGCCCCAATTATGGCAGACAATGACATTTTGGAGTTTGTTCAAAGCTCAAAAAATATTGTTGATGCAGATTCCGACAACGAAAGTAAAATGTATAATGCGGCTCCTGTTCCCACGTCATCCTCCGAAACTAGGAACGTCATAAAAAGCATGCGCATTTATTTAGCACATTCGAAAGGTGAAATGAATAGCAAAATGGATGGCATCGAGCAATTTGATGTGAAAAAAAGACAATGCAAAGAAAAATATCAGGTTATTTTTCAGAAACTCAATAAATGTTTTGTTTCTTAAAAAACTTTGAAAATTTTATATGAAATTTCATGAAGTCCTTGTGAATGCTTTTGTTTCATCGATTTTTATTAAGTGCATGCATATATCTCAATACATATCTACGTGAATAAAATTTACTCTAATAAATTTTATTTTGTTCAATATGTGTTTTTTTTTTCTTGCAACATGCTTCAACACGAAAACATATTTCTGCCCCCCCCCCCAGTTTCGTGTTAAGTGATTTTCACTGCATTTCATATTTTTGATGTGTAACATCTTTCCTCTCGATAGCTGGAGATTTGTGGGAGTGATTTCGTGAAAAAGGACGGAAATGCGCAACAGGAAGTTGGGGAAGCGCGCGCTATTCAGTGAAGTTCTGTTTTTTCTCCTTCATTCGGGAGGGGCTCCGCCTCCATCCCCCAAACCCTGCAGTCTAGGCCGTGGGATCTTTCTTTTTGTTTTCTCACTTTAGGATCAGAGACGAAGCTAAGTCCTTTAGGCAGAGACGTGGTTATACAATGACGAACGTGTTTCGATACCTGACTTCGATTGCTGCGTACAATTTAAATGACCGGGCCACAGAGCAGCTGGTGTTGCGATCTATCGTAAACAGAACAACTCACATGTTGTGGCTTGACATATGGATATTACTTATCGTCAAACAAGTGGACTGGGTATTGTTAGTCAAGATATAGGGGACATATGTGCCGCAAAATGCTTATTTGAAAATGGACAAACAGTGATTTCGGTGGTCGTATACACTTCTCCGAATCAAACGGTTCAAAAAATTAAAGATTTCCTGCATTTTTTACTTTTATCATTTACCGAAGGTGGTTCTGCTCTTTTTTTTAAAAAAAAAAATCACTCGCTTCCTCTGATTTTGAGTGGTGATTTTAAAGTTAACTTCAGTTTGCTAGAAGCCGAGCCACTCATAGCTTTTTGAATGATGAACTCAAGCTCGAAATGAACACAAACCGAAATGTTTCGACAACTAACAGTGGTACTGTTATTGACGCTATTTTTCAACGGTTTTTAAATACTTTGAAATCACAAGTATATGTGTCATATTTTAGTTATCATAAGTTATCATTACCGCTCTTCCCCAAATTGAACAATAATAATTATTTATGATAAAAATTTGCTTTACTCCTTGTGTTAATTAAATAAAATTTTCACATTAAAGATATAATTATTCCATAGAAAATTATTTCCAATCATACTCGATTCATTTTTTTCAGGATTTAAGTTGCTATTGCGAATTTACCAGGATAACATGTCAGATGTTACACATCGTATGCGACTACTGTAAGGCTCGTTTTTTTGTTATTTTTTTGTTTTCTTATTGTTAAGAGCCTTTTATGAGTGGTATTTGTTTATTTTCTTTCCAAAGAGATTTTATATCTCCCTATTGTATTAAAATACATCTTTCGTAAGAAACCATTTTAAATGAGAGTTACAATTTATGAACATATATATTGCCTTTAAAGTGTATAATTCAGTTATTTCATAGAATAGAGCTAGGTATTTCATGAAATAACTAGACAAGTCAGTTAAAGTATATAATAGAT
The DNA here is from genome assembly GCA_019973975.1 of Trichonephila clavata. Classification (NCBI taxonomy): domain Eukaryota; kingdom Metazoa; phylum Arthropoda; class Arachnida; order Araneae; family Nephilidae; genus Trichonephila; species Trichonephila clavata. The sequence continues at coordinate 60,617 of BMAO01013094.1, read as the reverse complement.
GAAAAATCTCATACTTTACCTAGTTATTCTATCAAATAACTAGGTATTCTATCAAATAACTAGGTATTCTATCAAATAACTAAGGATAGATCGTTAAAGTGAAAAATAAACAATTTCAGATATTTAATAAATTAATTGATCATTAATAGCTAAAATCTCTCGAAAAATACACTTTTGCGGATGAGTAATTGATAAATAATAAGGGAAAGCCGGTAATATAATTTATTATTGCTTACATTACTAATATTAGTTAAACAGAAAAGGGAAAAAATATGCTGCGGAGATAGATTACATTTAAATATTATCAACAAAAATACATGCTAGGAAGAAAAACTGTTGCTTCATAAAAGCATTGTGTAAACTTTATTAAGCAAAATGTAGGAGAATATTAATTTAAATTTTATGAGATACTCTCTCTGTTTTTTATTTTACTTTTCATAATTTATTAGAGCAAGGATTGCTGTGATGACGCTTTGGATTAGACTGCTTATTATTTTTGAAACAAGCCCACTTTTTACCATTACACATTTTTTTTTTACACGAGCTGTTTTTAAATACCGCAACTTTGAGCTGCTGCAACAGATCGAAGCGTTGTGTCAATATTTGGAACTTCTTCAATGGAAATTAATTTTCGCTGACATACACTTGCCTCCGAAAGTCTGCGTACAGGCGATCATCTTTCATATTCATGCAAAAATCGCTAATTATAAACGAAGTCTTTCTGAATCAGTACTATTTATTATTGATTCATCTAACGTCGTTAATTCAAATAGTATAAACAACAATCACCTGAATATTACATAAAATAATACAAATATTTACAACTTCATAACGACACAAATCGTGCGCTTCAAAAGTCTGCGTAGACTGGAAAAAACCTTTACAATAATGGATCGTAACTAAAACTTAATACTTTTTAAGCTATTCTTTTCTTTCTATAACTCTCTCATCATATTTGGCAGGGATTTAACTAGCTTAGTTGTCTCATCTGTGGATATTTTGTTCCATTCTTCTGCTATGACAGATTTGAGCATTTCCTTGGATGTTATTACGTTTTCCCTGATTATTCACTCGAGTAAATCCCATAAATATTGTAATGTGTTTAGGTCTGGGGACTAGGATGGCTTACGTAATTGATTTGGGACATGCAAGAACAGCCATAGCTTCACAATGGGAGCCATTTGCTTGGTACCTTTGTGCCGCTGAAAGTAAAAATCATCACTTACTGCAAGTTTCTCGGCACTTTCCCTGATATTTTACTTCAATAAGTTAAAGTAATCAATTTTGTACATTGTTGATTCAATAAATTCCAGATTACTAGCCGAAAGACTTCCAATGCACCCCCATACATTATGCTTCCTTCTCCATGTTTGATAGTCGAACAACGATTCTCTTTCTTAAGATCTGTCTAGGAATTTTTTCAAACATATTTTTGTTCTTTTGGATGCCAAATTACAGAGAAAAAAAACCACTTTTAATTGAATATATTACATTTTTTGAATAATTATGTGTCCTATTTAAATGTTTTTTGGCAAAGGTCGTTCTCTTAGTTCTTTTCACTCGAGAAATGAATTGTTTCTTGAGTGCAACTCGGCCAAGATAATCATCCTTTTTCACTCCCCTTCAAATTGTGATTAAAGCCACATTTTTTTGCAAGATCTCAGCCACACTTTTAGCTATTTGTGAAGCTTATAGTCTTGGATTTATTTTTATAGAGCGTATTACAAAACAAGATTCTTGAGGTGACACTGCAGACGAGCGGCCGGATCTTGGCGTGGACGTTTAAATTTTAGTTCATTTGTAGTTTATGAACACTTTTTGAATCAATGAATGTCTCCTATTAACAATTTCAGTAATTTTTTAAAAAATTCCCCCCTTTTCTAATGATTTTTCTTTCAATCATATATCGATCTCTAATCTGCTGCCTGCCATGGAACCACAAAAGTTTGCAAACCTCAAATCTTAAATAAATCGTAAAACAAGCTTATAATTACGGAAAACAGGATTTAGTGTAATTATTTTACAATGAAAGGTCTTTAAAAACTCTTTTTTGTATATGTACGCAGACTTTTGGCGCGAATGGTTGGTGATTATTTAGTGATAGTTCTTGTTTTTTCTTGTTAAGGTGAAATTTGTTGCTGCTGTTTGAAAAAGGAAATTTCGAATCCCTGAAAGCTATGTTGATTTTCTAAAGCGAGATTTTAATAGTAATTATAGCATAAACACGCAAGATGATTGCCTGTACGCAGACTTTCGGAGACAAGTGTATACTTAAACTGACATTTAGAATATAATTGTTTTATTCGACCATCTCTAGTTCCTAATCGGAAAAATCCTTCCTAAAGCAGCTAGAACCGGTTCAAAGAACTTTCGAGTGCCGTATTTCATACTTTAACGATCAAGTAATCGTTATTCTATAGAATACCTAGTTAAATGGCAGAATTCAATAATTTTATATACATTAACTGACTTGTACAGTTATTTCATGAAATACCTAGTTTTTCTATGAAATAACGGATTTCACACTTTAACGGTAACATATACATAAATACTTAAATCAAAAAGCCAATGATCTTAAAAGAAATAAGCATCTTAAGCTTAACTATGGCACATTCGGCGAAGCTCTGTCTTAATATTCCTAACATTCAAAATGTGAACCTTTCACTGCTTTTTGTGACGTTGTCGTCAAGACACGTGATCTTTCAAGATGGCCTTGACCGGGGCTCTTTCACTTTCTTTCAAGATGGCCTGGATAGGGGACGTTTCGAACCTCTTTATGACCTTTGTTGAGCACAATAAGATTTTACCCCGAATTTGTAAAGTTTTCCCCCATCGCGTCCCCGAAGTAGGGATTTTCCGTTCACTTTCGCTTTAGATTTTAACAGTTTTGGTGTCAAATTCATTCAGTTAAATATACTGTCAAGTAAAAGTTGAACAAGAGCAATTTTATTTGGATAAATTCTTTTCAATTAGGTAATATACCCCTTTCTTTATTTTCTGAAGCTCAGATATGTTTTTTTTCCCTTCCATTTAAAGCTGTCTATGGGAAATATGAGAGTTTTGACGAAACTCTGATAATTTTTTGCATGACAAAGGATTAGGCCATGTAAATCTTTGTTTACACACAAGATTGCAACAGTCCATATTATATATCCACAATATTATTGCGTAAAAAATCGGTATATATTTTAAAATGCAACTCATTTTCGCTAAAATAAATAATTATTTTTAAAATATATAATATATACGTTACCGTTAAAGTGTGAAATCCGTTATTTCATAGAATAACTAAGTATTTCATGAAATAGCTAGACAAATCAGTTAAAGAACATAAAATTATTGAATTTTTTCGATTTAACTAGGTATTCTACAGAATAACGACTACATGATCGTTAAAGTATGAAATACGGCACTCGAAAGTTGTTTGAACCGGTTCTAGCTGCTTTAGGAAGGATTTTTCCAATTCGGAACCAAAGATGGCCGACTAAAACAATTGTACTACAGATACCAGTTCAGTATATGTCAGCGAGAATTAATTTCCATTGAGGAAGTTCCAAGTGTTGACACAACGTTTCGATCTGTACCAACAGCTCAAAGTTGTGATACTGGACAAGGATTTAAAGTGTTCGTGTAAAAAAAAATGTATAATGGTAAGAAGTGAGCTTGTTTAAAAAATAATAAGCAGTCCAATCCAAAGGGTTGCGTGGCAGGAGCGGACGTGGCAGAAGCGGACACATAACATTTCGTGGCTTGAGCGGACACTTTGAAACTCATCGTGGTTTGAGCGGACACATTTTTCCCCCCATTTTAGAACAGGTTCGAATACCGAATTACAAGGATAAATACATTTTTGCCAATCAATTTAATTACTTGAATTAAATTATTAAGATGTTATAGTGCGAATACATTTTAAACATAGCGAAATGCAATAAAAATAAAAACTTTCAGAGAAATATTTAAAAATTAAAAGTAAGTAACAATATAATGAAAGGTATGAACGAATTTCAGGAATTTTGTGGAAAACTGTATTTTAGAGTCAAATAAATATTAGAACAGGTGCAATAGCCATACAATTAATTAGTTTCATGAAAGGAAGTAAAAATAAATACTAGAAGTAAAATACGCAAGATGCAAGTAGATAAAAGAAAAATAAATACAAGTAAATAAATGCTACCTAACCTTGCATTTTGCGTATTTTACTTCTAGTATTTATTTTTACTTCCTTTCATGAAACTAATTAATTGTATGGCTATTGCACCTGTTCTAATATTTATTTGACTCTAAAATACAGTTTTCCACAAAATTCCTGAAATTCGTTCATACCTTTCATTATATTGTTACTTACTTTTAATTTTTAAATATTTCTCTGAAAGTTTTTATTTTTATTGCATTTCGCTATGTTTAAAATGTATTCGCACTATAACATCTTAATAATTTAATTCAAGTAATTAAATTGATTGGCAAAAATGTATTTATCCTTGTAATTCGGTATTCGAACCTGTTCTAAAATGGGGGGAAAAATGTGTCCGCTCAAACCACGATGAGTTTCAAAGTGTCCGCTCAAGCCACGAAATGTTATGTGTCCGCTTCTGCCACGTCCACTCCTGCCACGCCACCATCCAAAGTGTCATCACAGCAATCCTTGCTCTATTTAATAATGAAAAGTAAAATATATATATATATATATATAGGTATCTCATAAAATTTAAATTAATTTTCTCTTACATTTTTGTTTAAAAAAGTTTACACTATGTTTTTCTGAAGCAACAGTTTTTCTTTCCAGCATGTATTTTTGTTGATAATATTTAAATGTAATCTATTTCTGCAGCATATCCCCCCCCCTTCTGTTCAACTAATAGCAATATGAGCAATAATAAATTGTATTATTTGCTTTCCCTTATTATTTATTAATTATTCATCCGCAAAAGAGATGAAATGTATTTTTCGAGATATTTTAGCTATTAATGATCAATTAATTTATAAAATATCTTTGAAATTGTTTACTTTTCACTTTTAACTGTCTATCCTTAGTTATCTCGTAGAATACCTAGTTATTTCATAGAATAACTAGGTAAAATATGAATTTTTTCATCTAGTATATGCATTAACTGACTTGCCTATTTATTTTATGAAATACCTAGTTATTCTATGAAATAACTGAATTATGTACTTTAACGGTAACATATATATGCTATATGTGTCATATTTCACGAACAATTTTTATAGGTTTTTATTATTTCTGAATTTTAAAGAGGAATAAAACTTTAAGGGCAGTGTTACAGCCTTTAGAATTTAAAGAGCCTTTTTCTACTAGATAGTAATCCTTATTTAGATTGTGTTTCTTAAAATTAAATTTCAAGAAAAAATAATCATTATACTTGCATTAAGATTATTTCCAATGGGGAAGTTATGATATCTTTCATAAAATTAAACACCTATATTTCTGTTTTAGTTCGAAATAATTTCCAAGATTTGTATTTATTTTTACATGCAAATTTGCTTAAAGAAATATTTCCCTATTTTTAGTTATTTAAAGATACACAATTACCGATTCAACTGACAAAAATCGGTCAAAAAAATTAAGTAAAATTTGCTTAGTCTAAATTATTTTATATATATATATATAATCTCACACAATTTGAAAGCTCTGTGTTAAAAAAAACCCCCAGAGTTATGATATTTTTTATTCACATCCCAGTATAACTTTATAAATGATAAAAATAAATATTTTAAATTGATTTATCTCAAAAAGAAAAAGTAAAGGGTTTAGCTTCATTTAAAGAATGCTAAGGTTTTTATTTCTAAGTTGCCAAATGCTTTCATACTTTTTCTAACTCTTGCTATATATACATGCAGGGCCGGCTCTAGCAATTTTGCCGCCCCGGACAGAAATAAAAATGCCGCCCCCTCCCCAAAATAAAAAAAAAAGCTATTATTAAAAAAGATAAAATTGTTCATAAATGCACACCTATAAAACTTGAATATTCCTTGCGAAGAAAAATGGAGCCAACAGTACACACACACACATATACATATTAAAAACTAAAACATAAAAAATTACCACTATTTTTTTTTCTGACTTTTAATTCTGAAAACTTTCTGATCAATTTGTTCAGATATTTCATGTTCGATAGCCAATGTAGCGCGAAGCCATTTAATCTATCTTTAGAATTTGCGAACTGTAAGAAATTGTTTATTAATTTTAATTTTGAGAAACTAATATCTACACTTGCCAAACTTATTAGCAAAGAAAATAAAATAAAAACAATAGCAAGATTTGGAGCAAATTCTAAAACAGAAATAAATTTTAAGACTTCAATTGGGATTTTTTTTTTTTTTTTTTTTTTGCCTGTTAAAGCATTATCTTATCTGCTCAATCAAACGCGTTTATATCCAATGATTCTCCGTCGGTCAACATCATTTCTAAATTTTTACAATTTTTAAATAATTAAAATTTTAAGGGTCTCTTAAATCATATATATTGTACAAAAATTGAAAACAATTACTGTCAGTACTCATTAAATTAAATCTGCATTTCATGGCATTAACTGTTTCGTCCAATGTAAAAGAATATAACTCTATCTTGAATTTTAATTTAGGATATTCCGTCGGATCCTCTTGTGCTTCATAATTAAAATTCACATTTTTCCGTCGAACTCTGTGACGTGACTGAGTCACCTCAAAGTTAGCAGCGATATCAATCTCGACGGCCAGTTCTTTTGCATCACAGTGCATTTTGTCAAAAGTTGCATCCTTAAAAAAATCTTTACAATTTCTTGAGTGTTCCATAGTAGATGGTAGATCGTAATATTTTGTTTGCAATAGCTTGCTTATTATATTTTTATGCAATTAAAGATTTTATACCAAATAATGATGGCCATAGAACTTGAATTGTTAAGTAGAATTTAATATTCCAGAGGCCTTATCTCTTATAGAGTTGTCAATTTCACCATTATTATAAAAACTAAGCATCATAAAAACCTCCCAATTGATAACTTAATGGTTTAATAGCCTCTATTCAGCTTTTTACACTAAGTGGCTTTAAAGTTTTATGCCCTTTATACATTTTAATAATATAACCCAACGAAAAGTTGATGAAAATTAATAATTTTTTTGAACTATATTAAAAAAAAAGTACAGGCTTCTAAGGATGCTTTTGCCATGTCATTAACGATCAAATTTAAAGAGTGGCTACTACATGGCACATAGATTGTTCGCGGATTTAACGTTCTTATTTTAAATTAAGCCCCTGATTTCTCGCCTCTCATATTCACTCCGTTATTGTAGGCCTGCCCCCGCATATCTAGCAAATTTAGCCCTAATTGTTTCTTAAGTTTTTCAAGTATTAAATTTGAAAGTTCTCTTCCAGTTAATTTTTCAACTGGAACGAAACCAAAAAAAACTCACATCAGTTTTAACGATAACTTCGTTAGAATTAGATTTCTCAAATTGAGAAATGTCATTTATGGTAAGGTACATGTATTGAGAATCTCAATACTGTATACCTTACCATAAATGTCATTTTTTCGATCTTGCTGGTATCAGAGGCGCAATCTAAAATTATCCAATAATATTTAGCTTGTTTAATTTTATGAACAATGTATAATGTAATATTCTGATATAAAAGAGAAATTATCTCGTTCTGAATATTTTTTCCTAGATAGTGTACTTTAAAGTCTTCCTTTAACTTCTTCAAAATTTTCTATAACAAAAAATAGGTATTTCTAAAATTTGGTCCAAATGTCGCCCCGGACATGGGTCCGGTTTGTCCGGCCCTAGAGCCGCCCCTGATACATGTAACAAAAGTTGGTTCAGATTTTTGAATCAAAGCAAGATCGATTTTTTTACAAATAATTTGATATAGAATTTGCATGTTTTTTAAAGAATTTATAATAAGGATTCATAAAAAAAAAGGTCTTTCACAAATATCAATCATTTTATCAAAAAACCCATACTAACTTTTGTTATGCATAGTTCAACGTACGTGAAAATAAAATTTTAGGCGTGTAAAACAATTATTGTAGGAGGAGGAGTAGCATTTTAACATCATTTCATAAAAGTTTTCTTTTAACTCTTTCATGCACTGAACTTTTTCATAAATAATGCACCAGAGGGAAATAATTACAAATATTTTAGATAGACTTCACAAAACTATAATTATCGAACAAAAATAGCTGGTGCATATTAATAATATTAAGCACTTTTTCAAATAATCCAAAGTTTTAAAAAAATTGGTGGTACATATTTTGTACCACCACGCTTCAAGCAGCTTGATAGTTCTGGAAACATGATTTTTTCCTCCCTAGGCACAATAGCTAGTTATTTATAGTTAGAAAATAAATAAATACACTTCTTCATCTTATACTGTTATTCATCCTGTATATTAAAACATTTTCAGTTTTAGCTAATGTAATGTTATAAGCTTAATTTTAGTTTAGTCCTAATTTTCCTAATGTTAGTTTTAATTTTAAATATTCTCTATTCCGAACAAAATTTTATCTTACCCAGTTTTTATTTAGTGCATTTGTTGTATTTAATTTTTCCTGAAAACGAGTTTTAGCTCATTCAGGACATTTATATAATTTTGTGTGTACTATTATTTAGTGAATATTATAATTATTTTTAAAAAATCTTACTTACAACAAATCTATCTGGCACAATAAACATGTCCATTACTGCGAAAAAACAAGCGGAATGCATTCTGTTTTTTGTAAAGATGATGGCTTTCAATAGCGTGGTGGTACATTTTTTGGACTCTCATATTTTCATACTAGCAATGCACATGTGAGCGGTGCTAATTATCGTAATATTGACTTATTTAGTTACATTATATATGTACTTACCTGATTTGTATCAAATATCACAAGAATTACTTTCATTAACACTTAAAAATACACTTCCAAAAAATACCACTCAACAGACTCACAGCTGATCAAAAATGAACAACTGCATTAGCCCATTACTCACAATTAGCTTTTGACATCTGTTGGAAACTTGAGTAACTGCTGAAAGTTGACCTCAATATATGGTGGTACAAAATATGTACCACCAAGCACGAAAGAGTTAAAAAATTAAATTATTAGCTTTTTGTGGTATTTTAAGCACAAAAAACTGTTTTATATCATACATATACATAGAAAACAAACAAAAAAAAATTGTGAAAACCACTAAATTCAAAATCGTTTCATGTCCCTTTAATTTTTTGTTTGAATTTCATAAGTAAATTATGCATTGCTTATATATATGTTTTATTTTTATGGGATTCAAAATATGTGATTTATAACTATTTGCTAGAATTATTATTTTCTATATTTTAGAACAAAATATATTTATATCACTTTTTCCAGCTGAGCTTTCTTTTTCGTTCATTCATATATCTATTTGTGTCTTAGATTGCTGGCTTAAAAAGTGACAATGGCCATTCTACAATCTGTTCATATTCCTATGGTTGAGGAGTTTATACAAGATGACATAGAGAAGCCTGAAGTAGAGCCAAAAAGGTATATTTTAATGTATTGTAAATATAATTTTTGAAGCCTAATCTGCCTTCTTTTTTTAAAATAATAAATACTTGTGATCATATTTCCTAACTGTGACTATTTTGAACATATCTTAAGATTTTGCATCAAGTAGGAAATCCATAAAAGTTTAGGTAATTTGACTTAAAATTATCTAAGCCTCAATTACATTGTTATAATATAGTGGGGGTGAGGATGTCTGATAATCGCAAGGTATTATCTTAGGCGTCAAAAACTGTATTAATTTTCAATATACCACAGTATAATAACCTGTTATGTACCATTAGACCAGGCGTGGACCAACCCGCGGCACGCGTGCCACAGTGTAGCACGGTGGAGTTGTAACAGTGGCACGCGAAGACTTAGTAAAAAATTTGTAAATTTGTGAAAAGATAATAAATAACTATTTTTTACAATTTTATTGAAGTGGGGTTGTCTTAGACAAAAAACCTCAAAATTTGGATCAAAATAAGTTTGTGAATAAATGTTTTCTGCTAAACATAGTAAAATAAATATCACTCAAAACTAGCCGATGTGCACTATAATAACCTAATTTAATAGGCATCTGTAAGAGCTAATCCTAATATAGATGACTTGGTAGAAAAAGTAGAAATTCAAAAGCCACAAACAATATGTTAATACTGAGCATTTAATAATATTTTTTTTAATTAAATAATTCAAGTTACTCTTTTTTATTTTATACCTAACCTAATTGATTGAACTTGTAAAAATTTTATTAAAATAATAACCAAAGTTTGTACTTTCGTCTTATTTATTACATTATTTTTAAACCTCAACTACATAGGCTTACATTAAAAAGTGTGCTACTTGTGTAAAAATCCCATAATCAGCTTATAAGTAACAGTTTTTTCACTTTTTCACAAATGTTGGAAAAGTTGGAAGTGGAACGCGTAGTATTTTTCATCAAATAGTTGCACTCTCCCCAAAAAGGTTGGCCACCGCTGCATTATACCCATTGAAGATTTTAAGACAATAGAGAGAAATTTTTCAAAATTCCCATGTTTGGAAAAAAACTATTTAAAGGCTCTTTCTCTTTTTTTACATATGCTGAACTTTTTTAGAAATTTAAATGTTTTACGTATACAAAAAATAGATGAGATTTTATATATAGAAATCAAAACGAAACTTTTCCTTGGTCTAAAAAAAACAAAACTTCCCGTTCTATGTATAATAAATGTTTATAAAATTATTAATATATGCTTATTTTTTAATTCAATTCAATTTCTTAAAAATGTGATGAAAAATACGGATTTAGAATTTTATTTATCGATTGAGAGTTAAAGAATTTACAAACATACTTTTTTTCATCTTTATTGAATCCTATAATTAATTAATTTACAATTTCGCATCGTCTGAGCTCAGGTGCTTCCCTCTGGGGAGGAGACTGGGCGTCAAAATTACTTGCGGCAATTGGTATCGCTTATATGGTGCCGTACTAAAAAGTGATTCCAGCTCCTTGGGAATGTACCAGGTCTTCAAAGATAAAAATGTAAATCCGCAGCCCCATAAGAAAAAATTAATTAATTTGTCCCCCTCCTAAAAACGTTCACCCTAGGAACAACTATATACATATAGAAATAGTCAAAATTTCTCTACAAGAGAGAGAAAATAAGCATCACCAAAACTGAAAAGAATTGAAATTGTAAGATAACCTGACAATAGATTTTAAAAGGATATATGAAAAATCAAAATTAGAGTTAAATATAAAAAAAATATAAAAGTATGGATGCTACAGAATTATAAACATTGCTGACTTAGGACAGCTTATATATAAAGTAATTTATATAAAGTGGGGTTGAGCATGTTTTGTGGCCAACCAATTTTCCCAATTTCTGTTAATAATACTGAGCAAAAACCTATTGAAAATAATGGATAGAAAATCTAAATCTATTATGAGAAAATGGTAACTTACCTAAAATAGCATTCAAAAATGCAGAGCCCGCACTAAATCTGTGTGCAATAAATAAGTTACTGCCAGATTCTGGACCCTAATGCAAATTCAAAGCATTAGAATGGCTGAATAGTAGACCTTAGCAGAAGTATGAAAAGAATAGAAATAATAAATTAAGAATTGTAAGCATACTACCATTATCTTAGAGACACTAAGATTATATATCATTAAAAAAATAAATTAAATTAAATTGAAAAAAAAAACTAAGATAACAGGTAGTTTTATCTTAAATTAGAAGTTGGAGGTAACTATAACTATCTAGGAAAAACAATAAATTTATAATAATTGTCTATTAATAAACTATGGAAATTTAATCCTTACTATTTAGAATTTCTTTATTCAAATATCTATTAATAAAAATAATTTGGAATTTTTGAATTAAGCAGTGTTTTGTAAAATGTTTATAGCTTTTTATTTTTTCTGATTTATTTGAAACTAGAAATTTATTGCGTTGTATGTAATTAATAACAATATTTCTGAATATAGAAACATGTACATTACTCCCCCAATGTGGTACTTTTATAATATTGAATTTCAGTCTTCTCATTTGTCATAAATATTAGCAACTATTTCATTATCTTTTAATTTAATTTCTATATCAAGAAAATTTGCTTCATAGTTAGTTGTTTCTATTTGTCTGTATTAAATTAAAATATTGAGGATAAAAATTAGTGTTAGGTCTAAAGTTTTCTTGCTTGCTAAAAATGATTATATCATGTATGTAGCGAAAAATGTAATATTCTAAGTTGTCAATGAAACTATTTTCAAAATAATGTAAATATAAATTGGCAAGACAGTTGCTAGCAGGGCCACCTTGTGGCAAACCTTTAATCTGTTGATAAATATTTACCTTATGATATACATAATTCTATTTTAGAACAACTCTAAGTAGAGAACCAAATCTCTTATAATTGACATTTTTAAATAAGTTATCTTTATGTAATTTTATAAGTACTTTAATCATATCATCAATATTAATATATATAGAATTAAAAAGATCTTCAAAAACTTAACTATATACTCTGAAGAAATCTTTTTATCTTTAATTTGTTCAATGATTTCTTTACTATTTTTAAGTATGGCTGTGGATTTAAGATTATTTATTGTATCTTGTAATATTTCATGGAGAATTTTGCCTGGTTTGCTGATATATGTATAAAACCATTAGTAACTGTTCTGAACTTTTGACTGGGTCTTTATGAAATTTAGGAGTAAGAAATATATGTGGAAATTTAAAACTATTATTAAATGGTATTTTTAATTGTTTATGAAAAGCTAAAATTCGATTATTTATTTTTCTATCAGAAGTTGATGACTTAATAAAAGCTGTATTATTATCAAAATGTTTGTTGAGCATTAAACTATAATTGTATCTACATATGTGAAGGCAAAATTTTCTGGCACTTTATCAATATAAACTATAATAAATTTATTTTGCAATTTCTTAATCTGATTTTTAATATCATTAGAAAAGATATTATTATCTGTGCTAAAGTTATATCTATTAATCTGTTGTGTAATATTGCATTTAAATTCTGTGAATGCATCTAAAGCCATACTATATTTAATAGCAATTTTGTAAATGAATTACTCAGTATCATTATTTAATTGATTTTTGATAATTTTATTATTATTAAAAATCATAAGTCTAAAACCAGTACCTTTATTCTTACAATATTGAGGTCACTAGCAATAACAGGCTGGTGATGTTTATCTATGAATTCTTGAAATTCATTACAATTACATTTTAAGTTTTCCTGCTTTATAGGCATATTATAGTTATAAATTGATCTACCTATTTTTTTATTATATTTAAAAGCTTTTTTTTAATAGTGATATTTTGAATTGGGAAAGTTGGCATGTGTTTTTTTAAATATGCTAGAAAAATTAATATTATCATACGCTTTATTCATATATAATGATGTACAATATTCTGTTTGATATTTTTTTATTTACATTGACTTTTGTTTTATGTTTATGTTTCAAAAATTTGTGAATGTCTATTATGATATGTAAAGCAGGACAATCTTTTATTTTATCTGAATTTAGTACACCCGTAATCATAATTCTGTCTTACTCAGTCCAAACATGAAAGATTTAATGTGTTTTATATATGTTAAAATTTTTCTCGAAACTTTTACATATATCACTAATACTATTTGAAAGTACATTTTTCTCTGCTTAACCTTTTAGTCCTATTCCCTCTAGTTTTTCTTTTATTAGTCTTTTTAATCTCATTATTGTAAAAATAATCTTGAGAATTTTGTTTAATAGCATCGAGAATATTTTCCCTTCGTATAATACATTTATAAACTGTATTATAATATTTAATTAAGAAATTTTCCCACCATAATCTTTCTTTAATATATTAATAATATTAAGTATAAAATTTTCAAATCCGCGTGTATTGAAGTGTCTTATTTCTATTTTATTTTAACTTTTTATAGTATTAAAGTTTTTAGATAGATAGATATATAAATTTCCAGAATACCACAGCTAAGAGGAAATGTAGAGGCAGTAAATACCATTACACTGAAATTTGTGTATCTCCGTACAATCATTTTAAAGAGGAAAAAATTCCTATACATAATTATGAATTTGAAGATCTCTTGAACTCAAGCGTGTATGATATAATAATAATTCTTTTACAGATTTGATATATATGGACTAAGTACTTTTAAGTTTCATAACTTTTACACTTTTAATTCTTAAGAAAAATTATATTAGTTATACTGGCAAAATGCTAACAATAGCTAATATGCTAACAATAGTTTAGCTAATTTATCTTTACATTTTTATGAAACACAATATATTAATAACACTCCTTTTTATCGTTACAGGTACATTGATGATTTAATGAGTTTAAGCACAAGATAACTTTTATTCTAATTATTTAAATCTAATTAAAACGATGAAACTAATATAAATCTGAGAATCTAGATACAACCTTACCTATACAACTTTATAAAAACTTTTTAATATTATTGGAGTTCCTTTCTGGAATAGTAATGCACATATATCATTGCATAAGAATATAGTTCTAACCATTTGCAGTAATGGTTATTTAATAATAAAGATTATAATAAAATAATAATGCAAAAGTTGAAAGGTACTGTTTACAACATGACTATCATGTTAATTTTCTAAAGTCGTTCATTTGAAATAAATTAACGTTAGTTTGATTTACTTTACAAAATTTTATTATTTATGATTCTTATTCACAGATATAACTGTTATTTTTGGATACTTATTTAATCTTTTACTTTGTATCAGTTTTTTTTAAATACACTGCTGGCCACCGTAAATGCAACACCAAGAAGGACAAGAGATAGCACAAAATTTATTTTGTAGATAATATGTTGACCAAGTATCAAATGATTAAATTTATAGACTTCTGTGAAGTGTGGTTCCTGTCAGAATCAGTAGCCAGAGTAGCCGCCATTGGTGGAGATCACCGCTGCCCCACGCCTCGGCATTAATTCAAAGAGACTTTAGATGTGTTCTTGGGATACAGCAGACCAAGCAGCTTTCGCACATTGCCGAAGTTGATCGGGTGGGGCAGCTGGGGGTGTAATCTGGGCCAATCGTTGAGCAACCATGGACCACATGTTTTCTATCGGCGAAAGATCCGGAGAGTGAGCCGGCCAGGGAAGCAATTCAATCTGGTGATTGACGGAGAATCTTTGGGCAATGCATGCCATGTGTGGTCACGCATTATCCTGTTGAAATATGGCTGTGGCTAAGCCCTAAAGGTAAGGAAGGACAACTGACTCCAACACCTCGGAGATGTAGCGCTGGATGTTTAATGTACCCGCAATCCGTACTAGAGGAGTGCGAGAGTGATATCCAATATCGCGTCCCATACCACAATACCCGTGGGGCGGTGCATAGCGCAGCTGTTCAGCATCCTCTCTCCACGGTGTCTCCAGAATCGAATCCGACCATCGTGGTGTTGCAGACAGATGCGTGACTTGTCAGTAAAGACAACTTCATTCCATTCTGCCGCCCACTTCCTTCTTTCATCGCACCATTGGCGGCGGAGAAGTCTGTGGTTCTGCGTCAAGGGTAGACCAAGCAATGGACGTCTTGCGGACAGACCACTCTGCTGTAAACGGCGTCGAATGGTACGCGCAGACACTGAATGATGCGTTACAGACTCAATGTGCTGTTCTATGGTTCGTGATGTGACTGAGCGATCCGTCACTGCCATGAGCACAATTTATCTGTCCTCACGTGAAGTGGTGCACTGAGGTGGATGCAATCGACCACGTCGGTCCGTTATACCCTCCTGCATCCAACGGTCACATATCCGCATTACAGTTGCTTGGTTTCGTCCAACACGACTACCGATTTCCCTGAAAGATAATCCACAATCTCGGTAGGCCACTACCCTTCCTCTGTCGAACTCGGATACTTGATCAAAAGTTGATCGGTATATTCTACGAGATATAACTGATTGCTTTTTGAAAAAACCACAAGAAAAACACAATTGCCGAACTTGAAATCGTTGAAATCTCCAAGCCTTAAATAGCACTTTCGTGCGTGATGTGTGTCTGCGCTGAAATACTAATCATTTGCATATTTCACCTCCGCTAATACATGTTGTAAATTTCATGTTATTTGCGTGCTTCCTTCAGGGTGTTGCATTTACGGTGGCCAGCAGTGTATTTATATTAAAAACATTTGTTTTAAAATTTAGATATAATTTTTTTATTTATAATATGCTGCTATATAATTTAAGGGGGATAGTACCTTGTGGAGTCTTAATATCACACATTTTGACGTACTTTTTCGATTCCTCATAAAACAGTAAATTCTTCTCCTTTTAATATGAATTTCTTACAGTTCGTGCAGCAAAATACAAAGTTTAAATAAAAGAAAATATTTTGGTATAGGATTATTGTATTCTTAAAAATAGCATAAAGTGGGAATACAAAAATACTAAAAACTAAATAGTTTTTTTTTTCTGTTACCCACAAGGCAACTTTTGAAAGAGTAAAGGTAGATCCTATATTTTTATATAAAATGAAAGCTTAAGAATGCCTGTATTCTGTATACATCGAATTTTAAATTTAAATCATTTAATATTTTTTAAAATTAAAAGAAATTGAAAAAACTCAAAATCACTATTTTTTTTAGTATTTATCACATTATACAAAATTTATTCTACTGATCCCATCGCAAAAATTGAGGCATACAGAATGCAGATCTACATGTACATTAGACATATAAAATATCGTAGCTCTGCAACCGATACTTTTTTTTAAAATCATGTAAGAAATTTAGAAACTGAGAAAATCAAGTTTAAAGATTAAATTATAATTTTTTTGCATTAAAATAAATCTTTTTACACTTAAAATGTATCCATTTCATATATTGAGGCTTCTTATTCCATGAAGTGTTCCTGCATATTTTTTTCTTCTCATTCTCAGTGTTTTAGGAGACTTTTTTGTGAGAGGTATACATAATATCCCCTCCCATTAATCATGCCTGAAAATCAGAAAAATATTTATTTTAAAACCCAGAATTTTCATAATATCCAGGCGATTAGATAGTCCATCGTAAAATATCAATGTTGACCAATTCATTTTAGACCAATATCAATTGTTGTTTTGTAAGATGCTGATATTTTTGATCAGTGATTCTAAGCTGTAAAATTGAGTTGTCAACCTCATCACTTGACCGGAATTTAAAAGTACGAGGTGAGTCGCCAACAAACCTCATGTTGTTTCTAAGTTCTAGATATTGATGAAACAAATAACAAATCAAAAAATTCCAAACAGAACCTAACGAAAGATCGGTTTCTTTACATTTTTCTAAGGGTCAAGTATCTTTTGACACTTAAATTTTTTAGTGCCGAGAGCGTAATTATTGTCAGATTTCGATGAATTTTGCTTTAAAACGTTCTTAACAATCTATATTAATTTCTAAAAATGTTTTTAAAAATTCGATTTTCAGAAAGGTCAAAGGTACTATGCCCCCTTAAAGACATTACAACAATACTTATATTTTGGGAAACAAACTTTAATTTGCGTTATATTTATGTACTGTATTTTTCTTTATTAATTTCTGTTTCTTCTCAGTATTATTTGTAAAATAAAAAAAAAAATAAATAAAGAAGGTATGAAAAAAGTTTAAATCATCTTACTTCAGGCCTAACCCTAGACTTTCCTATAACTGCGGCTCCTATCTTGCTTTGTTTTTTCATTATACAGTCGACTCCCGATAATTCAAACATTTGATAATAACGAACCTCTCGATAAATCGAAGTATAAGCTTAGTCCTTAGAAAAACTCTTGATATTTCGAATTAAAACAATACGTTTTGTACACTCAATATTTCGAAATAAAATCTGTGGCTGGCCAGACTACAATACGTTATAATTCGAAGTTATCTTGTAAAACTCTCGACAATTCTAACACTCACTGTCATCTGCAGTCCTGTGTTAAACAGCCTGAACCTTACAAGTTTTGCGTTGTGTTGTTCCGGTGTGTCCCCTGTAATGTAGCCCCTTTGATGGTCATCTGTCTGCTACCCCTTCTTAATGTTTTCCGATTACTTTTAGTGTTTTTATTCCTTTAAATGTACAATAGACCAACCGCACTTGTTGTCAGCCGTCTATATCTTACGTTTAATACGTGGCCTTGCTACACGTGTGTTCAGGATGGTCCGCTATTGTGAAGAAGACATACGTAGGTTTGTGTGAATGTATTCTTTTAATAGAGAACATTTTTCTTTATGTAAAATATTTATATTGTATATATATAGTAAGTTCTTTTTAAAAACACTTTAAAATATTTTCATACATATGTAAAACTGTTGTTTTGTTACATAGTTTCAAACTTAAATGTGTTAGAAAAAAAAATTTTCTTCGTGTAATTATAAATTTTTTTCTAGCCTCGTGATAATTCGAAGTTCTTCATTGGTCCCTTCAACTTCGAATTATCGAGAGTCGACTGTATTTCTAGCTTCATGTAATTACCTTTAAGTTAGCTAATTTTGATGAATTAGTATTATATAATAGACCGACAAATGCGGTACATATTTGTTTTAGTTTATTAAGAAAAGCGAATTACTTAAGTAATAACTCTGATTTTATTTAATTTTACAGGCCTCGCACATGGAATCTGATACAAAGGAAAATTTCTTTGGTATCAAATAATTTCTTTTTTGGATGCAGTGTCGGAGTTCTGATTGTTATAGCTCTCATCGTCTTCTACGGCATTTTCTTGTATCTGTTATGGAAGGTAAATGCGGAAAAAGACAATAATAGTGGCATTCTTTACATCAATATTTATCGGGCATTTCGTGGGTAATATTCTCAAGGAGATTCGCGCAACTGTTTTAATGTTCGTTAAAATGTAATAATGAAATGTCACTTATCATTTGTTTTTATCTTGCATTAAATATTTTAAGGATATGTTATGATACACACGTATTGTCATAAATATTCGTAGCTGTCTTGTAAATCTTATCTATTTGTTTGTAGTACTTGAAATGAAAAAAAAGGGGGAAAATATTCTATCATCGAATACAATGTGATTTATTTTACTGTGTGTTTTTAATGATTAATGTTAATCTCCAACATGTGCTGTAAATAAGAAATACTATGCATTAGTATGTATGATGCATGTATATGTATATATATAAACGTTAATAAATTCTTTCACTTTACTCGGATATTCTTTTGTTACGACTTATTCCATGACTTTTTAATCATTTTCCAGTTAATTTGAACATCAGGAAAGTGGCCATTTTTTGTCCATTCTCTGTAAGTACAATTAAAAAAAAAAGAAAAAAAGAGAGAGACAGAAGAAAATCTCCACATACTCTCAGCTAGGGAATTACAAAGGGAAGGTAAGAAGGATGTTTTAACCGCATGATAAAAAGAAAGCATTTCGTTGTTATTTTTAGAAATTGCGTAGGTAGTTTTAGGGGAAAACTTGATGCCAAACAATCACTGAAAAAGGCACATGTAAGCTATTATTAAGGGATGGAGAAGCGATAGTAAATGAGTGTGCGCCTTAAAAAATTTTTGAAAATGCATTTATACTGATTTTTATCAAAATGGATTTCGGCGCCATCTCGTGGAAGAGAGGCACTGAGAGAGAATATTTTAAGAACTGATGCACAATATAAGGTGGTTGATACTATTGACCAGTCGTTTTTGTTATAATACTTCGAATTCTGTAAGGTTTTTCTTTTAATGTTTATTTTCTATTTAAACGAAGCTCACTCACTTACATGTTTCATAGAACCTACTTCTTTTAGAATAAATTTGCAACACCAGTCTAGTTGCAGCTTAGGAACTATTACTGTTAATTTAAAAATTAAAATTATTTGATTTATTGCGTCCAAAATATCTTTCTGTATATCTTTCTGAGTTTGGAGTACATTTATCATAACCGCGAAGTTTTTATAAGGTATTTAAGTATTACTTTCTGAGTAATGCTTTCAGAGCATGGAAATTTATAGTAAATTTTCCGACCTCCCGGCCATTTTGAATTGTTTTAACCATACGTTTTGTACGTTTTTTAAGCAGATTTAAGTGAGCTTATGCTGCTCTGTTTCAAATAAATGTGAAACTTAGTTCTTTAAACTCAATGACTTAGTAATTTCTTACAGGAGAAGCAAAGTTTAAAAAAATTTAACCTTTTTGAAACTTATAAGTAGCGTTTCCTGCTTTTGATAGTTGGGCAATAATGCTTGTCTAGTGTAATTTTTAAAAAAAATGCAAGCTGTATAAAGGGAGTCCGGCACGTTCATAGGAGCCCATGTTAAATTGTGTAAGTTTGTGTACCTTTTTCTCAGAATCTACTTACTTCTCATGAATAAAATTTTGACAGTAGGTTATGTGTATATATCTATGCTAGATATATTTAATTTCCTCCACATTAAAATGAGTAAACATGTTAAAAATCTGCTCACTGAAAATTTGAGGTTTATATGATTAGTAGTTTTTGAGAAATAGGTACATAAAGTGAAAAATATTTTATTTTAAGAAAACAGGCTTTAAAGTAAAAATTTGTAACTTTTTGAGCATTTTAATTTTTTTATTGCTTTCCAGAAGCAAATAAGGCATTTTTTTTTTACTCTCTACACATACAAAAGACTCTTCTTTTCTTTTCTTTTAAATTATTTTTAACAACTTTGCCTTTTCTTAGGATCTTAAGATGCTTTCGTTGGGCTACACGAATTCTACGTGTATCTAGATTTTTGAAGCATGACACACAGTTCTTGGTTCAGTATCACAATGTTGTAAGATCATTAATTTTGCTACATGATTCTTATTAAATGGTGATAAAGCCATATTTACCCCTAATTTTAGAGTTTTTAACTCCACAAATGTAGATCTTAGAATCACGGACCGTATGGTGTTATAACTGACTCATTTGGGGTTGGGGTGGTACTGGGTCTTTCCATATAAACATTTTTTATTAACATAGGATCATTTAGATCTCTAAAAAAATTGGGCTTCATTTATATCATTATGGTGCATGTGTTTATGATCATAGTGCCTTTCGTTACATTCAGCTTCTGTCTTTTGAAACTTGCACAACTACAATATCTTTGAGTTTTTGATATTAAAATGTCGGTAAGTCGGTTACGACCTCTTAGGCTTTTTCCATCACTTAACTTTTTTTCTCTGTTTCGCTTTTAAGATCTAAAAGACGTGTACCAATACACTTTTCGATAAGTCCAATACACTCTTAATTTTTTCACTTGAACATCATACGGATTTGCGCTCATCAGAAACTAATGCAGGGGGAAACACAGGTGCTTCAAGCAGAGTTTGTTTGATGCGCGTCAAGGAGTAGCTTCATTTATAAAAAAAATTAAAATACTTCTATTATCGTATTTCCTCATATCATACATCATTTTAAACAAAAATATTTGAACTTTTAGAAAATATAAAAAAGTGAAAATCGATAAATTTTCAAGGATTCATGTGCCGGACCCCCTTAAATTTTAAAAAATGTAGTTATGACACGAATATCTAAGACATTTTAAAAATCATTACACGATAAACATATCAATGGCGTACACAGACTACTTTTATTCGAGGGGTTCACATTTTTAAAAAACGAGTAGACGAGAGAAAGTGTCAAAGCGAAGTCCTTATGGTTAAAGTTAAAAATTTTTTGGTGTACTGGAAATGTTAAGCTTGTGCGGATCTATACGTGTGCTTCAATTAACCTCTTGGGAAATCTATGGGCTATGAAATCAACAACCCTTTTCTGAAGAAGAAACCGGGATATGCAGAATATTCGCTTGCTAAAAAAGTTAGTTAAAGCTAGATATAAGTTGGAGAGATACATGGAAGAGCGTTAGTAAGTCAGTGTGAGAGAAGACATAGAAAGTTAGAATTATAAAGAGATATAGAGTTATCTAGCGGAAAATTACTATTTAATAGAAGTTACCAAGAGATAGAAGGATTACACATTAGAAGATAAGAAGACTATCTACAGTTCAGGTATTAGTTGCATTTATAGTACGTTTTGATATTTAAATTATTAAAGTGATTTAAGCGACAATTAGTCACACAGCTACAATTTAAAGTAGAAGATTAATTAATAAAAGGGGATCAAATTATTAGAAGTATTCTTCGAATACGCAACTCTCGTCACTTTAACATCTGCTTTCTACCAGGAAACATCTTATTTAATCTGATTGATTTTTTTTGAGTTAAATAAAGGGCTGAATAAATAATTAGAAATTATCATGTCGAATCCTCCTTCACCTTTAGCCGGGTCACAGGGTAGACAAGGGGGGGTTGCAAGCTCTATCCTTGTATAAGCCACTGATAAATATATGTAGGATTTAAAGTATTAGGGAATATAAAAATATTCCAATCAGTGAGATTACAACCTCACCAATAGATGGCGCTACCAGCAAATATATGCATCCCCCCCCGGAATGGTGGGTTTTGAGGCAAAAACGAGAGCAACGGGGAACGAGAGGGACAGACTCCGGTTTACAGGCGAGAGGTCACGTTTTCGGTAAACGTGGTGGTCGATAGGCTTAGCGACAATTGAGAGTATACTCCATGAAATAACTCATACAGTTTGTTAATCAGTATTTAATTGGAAATAATCTAATGTTTCATTAAACAGTAATTTTATTCTAATCAGCTCGTTTCTTTGAATATCAAGATCCTGGACATAGTGACTCACCCCTAGACAACAAAAGAAAAGCAACTTGTGTAAATAAAATACACCCCTACATATATTCCGAGAATTCCTCTCTTATCCTCCTCGGTTCCATTTATCACATGTGATACAAGAGTTTCATAATTTTTTGTGAAGCCTGAACAGCAAAAACAAATTTGGGATCGGTTGTATCACATGAAATACAAAGTGAAATACCTCCTATGATTTCCTCCTTTTGTCAACACATGGCAGTACCTGTCCATGATAGCGATTTCTAGTAGCGTCTCTGAATCAAGACAAAATATGTGCACGTTATCGAAGTAAGTATTTATTTTTCTTATTCATATACTCATGTTAAACTATTTTTAAAGCATCCTTTTTCTTTGTATATGTACTTTTTACTAGTTAACAGCAAAAAAAAAATTTTTTTTTTAGTGAAATTTTAAAGCATAACGAGAGACTTGATAAATTCGTTTGTATCAGTGGGACCCAATCACTTATAAACATACTTTTTAAGTCAATTTTCTTAAAAATTTTTAGTTATATTTTGGAGGGATGTGAAGATTAATAGAAGTATTTCCTGAGTTAAAATCTGTAGTTAAGGTGTTTGCTTTTCATTTTTACCCATTTTTTTCTGATAATTTTTTATTTAATAAGTACTTGTTTAATGTGAAATATTTGACACCAGATAAAATTTTAGAGCTGATGAATCGCGATGATTCTGATTTGAGTTCAGTTAGAGGAATGAGAAGTGCTCGGGCTTCACAACTGTACAATGTACAGACTACAAAATTTTTCTATGCTTTTCAACTACTAGAAATGGTTTCAAGGCATTTCACGAAATAAAAAAATTAACGTTATTGTAATAATACTACTAATATGAACCTAAAATGCCCAGTAAAACTTAATTTTCATGTTGAACTTATGAATTGTATGTATTATGTGATTAAATACTAAGATTAAAATAATTACTTCACTCTTGCTTAGTACTGAAAATAATTCTGAATGTAATGTCTTGATCCTGATGTATCACATGTAATACATCCCCCCTTCCAGCTTCTACAAATTAAAATTTGTTTTTATTGCACTTTTTTACATTAGAGTGATCGAAACAACTATTTAAGTACCTCGTACAAAATATCAAGCTCTTATTTTTGTCTCGGGTCTGAGGAGATTATAAAGTATTATAGAACCTGCTTACGACTCATTTTAACGGTTTGACCATCACATATAATTTTTCGATATGCGAGCTGTTTGGCTGTGGACAAACTGTTGTGTATTTCATTAAGAATTGCTTTCTTCTAAAAATGCTTTCCTTCCAGGTACAACTGAAGGTTTCCTCATTTACTTTCATGTGGCAGCAGTAACTTAGAGGTCAAGATCACGCACTCGTGGCTGAAGTGTCAGGAGTTCGAGCCTAGTGCCACTATAGAAGGGAGGGTGTACATTATATCTCATGAGCTTCCAAGTCCTCCCGTTACTGTAATGTAGAATTTTGAATAAAGGGTGTGTCTCAGGTGTCGTCGTCGTCACTTGGCCGTAGTTCTAAATAACCGGATTATTTGCCAATATCCCTCATGCAGCTTTGGAGTGTGACGTCAATATAACTCCAACTGACTAACTTCCTACTACTTGAAGCTACACGAGAGCTATTAGCTTCATACCTCATAATTTTCACCTTGTTCGGGCGACGAGGACGACACCCGAGCTTATACTCTATTCTCCAGATCTTTACCTGAACCTAATGTGTGCACTGAAGATCAAGGGAATGATACACATGAAATCTGTAGAGGCACACATACCTCATGTTGGCATGGTGTTAAGCCTTGAATACACCCAGTGGTGCATAAAAGGGTGGGGGGTATTCTAGGGGTTCGGATCCCCCATAAGCCCTTGAGTTTTTTTCAATTGAAGATAATTTTAAATATATAATGTAAAATTTATATAACTAAGTACTTGTAATTAACAAATTATTTTATTAATTAATGCTAATTATTAATTCAACAATTTATTTTTTACATTTTTTTTTTTTGTTAACAAGATTGACAAAATCAGAAGAATCAATTGGTGTGGTTTTGAGATATGATACGAGTTGGCGGACTTTCGACCCTGTATCTCAGCTTGAAAAATTTTAGTGTGCGCTACTGCATACACCCATATCTCGAACAACCATTTCAAGAAATTTTTCGAGCAGCTATGAAGGTAAAGGGTTGCCGTAAACGAAACGATACGCTCTGACGTCAGCCGCGCCATACCTTCACATTGAAAAATTTGTCGCAGATTTTTCAGCTTTGGAAAACGAACATCCATTTTTTTTTTTTTTTTTCATTAATTCCCCTCGAGTTTTTGCTGATGGCCGGAAGCAGAAATGGAGCGCCATTCTGTTTGTAATTTTATACGCCATTTCTGACGCGTTTGACGAAGCTGTGATCTTCAATGCCTTCTTGTTTATGACGTAGGAAGACGAAGAACCCCATTGGCTGGAATTTCGAACAATTCTTTCAGCTCATTAGGAAAAAGTTGTTCGAAACCGTTGCTATGGCAACTGGGTAGACTGTTCAAAAGGGTTGCTTGAAAGGAAAATTGCTCCCAATACATATACGTGTGATAAGGCCTTTGGACAGCTGGGGGCCAGTGCCATTTTCGTCATTTTAACGAGTTTTAATATTATGAGGTCAACCACCAAAAGTCCCAGTGCAGTTTCGAAATTCGAAGTTAATAAAATATCAAATCAAATTGAACCTCGACGAATTCAACGTGCATCAGAATCTCGACGTGTCGGGTCTTCAGTGACATCAAAACTCCACCTCGGATACCACGGCCATTGAAAAAACTGATCGAGTTTTATTTAAAAATAGCAATTAAATAAAATATTATTTAATTTTTGAGTAATTAATAAATATATCTTTAAAATTCTTTTCGATTTCTGTATCGAATAAAGCAGAGGTTCCCAAAATTTTGTCTCATAGACCCCCTACTTACCTAATAATAAATTTTTGAAAGTTTATCAACATAAATACCTTTTTGACAGCTAGCATAGAGCTAAACTTACTTTAAAATATTTAAATTTCTAACTGTCGTGAAGTATAGTGTTTAAAACCTAAGACACACATGCTAATTAATTAAATAAAAATATAATTAATACTTAAAATAACTGTTACTTAAAGTATCTGAGCAACAAACAAATGTTTTTAATGGGACAGATGAATCAGATGCTTCATCCATTCTGGTGTTTCTAAAATTGCTGATATCCGTTTCCAAATTTTACTTTAAGATATTCTTAGTGCCTATTCTGATCAGTTTCTCTTGTAATATGACATTTGTTTTTTTCTGTCAATGTGACTATATTAATTAATGTCAATATTAATTAATTGCCTACTGTGGTGTTACCATATATATAGTCAAAACACTCTCAAACCTAGTTTCAAAGTCTGAATAAACGACATTTAAATGTTGCACGTAGGTTAAAACGTCTTTTTCTTGGCAGATTGTTTGTGACAAATTGAGAAACTAGAAAAATTCAGGGCGTCCAATATTATACTCTCCTTAGCTTAATTATGACAAGAAATGCCTAAATGACGGTCCTTGTAACTGCAGATTAACTTCATTAAATTAAATACACTCATGTCCATAAATTAAGGCTAATTCTGAATCACACCGAAATTGAACTCTAAAATAAAAATTTCACCTGTAGAATTATCACACACATCTTGAAGAAGAATATGCAAATTACAGGAAACCACCAGATAGCGCAGATAGTACGTCACAATGAGGAGAGTTTAAGAGAGGGGTATATAAGGAATGGTGGCAAAGAAGTAAAATTGTTCACAAGAGCTTTAAAAGCCTTTCAGTGCAATAACCGCATAGTTATGGCACAAAGAAAGCATTTGGATGATTTTTTACGCGGTAGAATTATCGGACGACTGGAATGTGGACGAACCCAGCTGGAAGTATCCGAGGAACTTGGAATAGCCCAGAGTGTCATCTCCAGGCTTTGGCAACAATTCCAAGATGATGGTAATGTGAGTAGATGTTACAGCACAGGTCGCCCCGAGATACAACGCCGAATGAGGACCGGTATTTGGCAGTTACTGCCAAAAGAAACAGACGGAGCACAGCATCAGACCTATCTCGTCAGCTCTCTTCAGCTACCGGTACGACAGTTTCAAGGCAGACCATGTACAGACGCTTAGGGCACATTGGTCTATATGCTCGTAGGCCTGTCAGATGTGTTCCCCTTACCGCAACTCACTGTCGCCTGCGATTAACCTGGAGTAGAGAGCATGCATTGTGGACACCGCAACAGTGGTCTTGTGTGATGTTTTCCGACGAGTCCAGGTTTAGTTTGAAGTCTGATTCTCGCCGGACTTTCATATGGAGAGAGCGCCAGGTACCCGTTAACACCATTGAACGACACCGTTACGGTGGTGCAGGATGGCTCGTTTGGGGAGGAATTATTCTTGGTTCCAGAACTGACCTGCATGTTCAGAGTGTAACGATAACAGGCCACATCTATCGGGATGTCATTCTGGAACAACATGTACGTTTTGCTTCGGGGCGCCATGGGTGCTGAATTTCTGTTTATCGATGACAACGCCCGTCCTCACCATGCAAACATTGTAGACGAATGCCTTCAGTCGGAGCATATCACCCTTATGGATTGGCCAGCATACTCACCGGACTTGAATCCAATAGAGCATGTGTGGGATATACTTGGGCAACGAATTGCAGCCCGTCAACCCCCTCCCACCTGTCTACCGGAACTTCGGAGGGCATTGCTTGATGAGTGGTGTAATATTCCCCAAGATCAGATTGATAATTTGATACTTAGCATGCGTAGGCGTTGTAAGGCCTGTATTGCATCGTCCGGGAGACATAATCCGTATTAACCATCATACTAACCATGTTATACTGTTTTTTGTAAATAGGTTCTTTTTTGAAATTTGCTTCAGGGAGTAAAAATCGCAATTTTTATTAATTATGTCAAACATATAGCATCTTTTTTGCTCTTTACCTTTTGTTTAATAAATAGACTTTACAAGTAAGTCAAATTTGTTTTGCTTCTGTCTCTTTCTTTGCCTGAACTTCATTAGCGTAAATAAATCTGTTAAATAGGTAAATCTGGTTTCCCTTTGATTAAATTTTCTTTTAAAATTGAAGACATAATCTGGATAGGTGAGAGTCACTATCGTAGACCCCACCCCCATTTACAAGTCATGGGCCCCCAAATTATTTTTTCGCTGAGGTGAACCCCCGGCTTGTTGGTATAGACCACTTTGGGAATCACTGGAATAAAGTGATATTAAGACAAAAAAGAAGAAAAGAGCAGAATTTATTTTTGGTCGAAGAATTCTACAATTTCAATCTACATTTAAATAAATGCCATAATTATCATCGAAGATAGACGAATTAAGCAACTTAATAGACTGATGGATGAAAGCACTATTGTCGGCAAGAGTAAGCTGCGAATCCCCATCTTGGCCACCAGAAACAGGAAAATTGCAGCCAAAAGGTGGCTTATGAAAAACAAGGGAAACATAAAATCCATGCACTTTCCAAATCCATGCATGCTCGGCGATTGCTCTGGAAATGTGCTCGAGTTTCCTGCATCGGACCTGAAGAAAAACAAATCAAATCAATTAAGAAAACAGCGAATTTTACAAAAAAAAATTGGGTGCTTACATATTATAGCACTGACTAATTCCGTCGAACCAAAAAGCGTCGCCAAATGCCGAAATATATAGCTTATAGTGGAAAAGTACTCAGCGCATGTTCAAAATTCTTCTTTCCCCTCCTGGGATGCATATTGGCAATTAACCCTTTGCAGACACGGCAACTCCCTAAATGGGAGAGCCATTTTCATGGTGGTCCCATCTAGTAACGGCTCTCACTACCAAATATTGACGCTTGAATTTATTTTTAATTAAAGCTCCAGTCAGATGCTAAATATTGGCGAGAGTATCAGAGCCAAATTTATACTCAAGGAAACTTTTACATGCCACACAATCATATGACGCACTTGCCTACGATTTTCGCATCCAGAAAATCTATCGACACTAGCTGGGATCGAACCCGCTATCTTAAGACTTATGAGGTGAGCAAGCTATCTCCGAGCCGACTTAACGCTCGAGAATTTGCTATCATTGCTTATAATTTGCATTATTTTATTGTGAGGAATGATTAAAAATTGGGATGTGTTCTGTACGAAAGAGAACGCATTGAAGTATGTCCTAAAATGCGGTCTAATACGGAAGTACCCGAAAAACTAAAAGGTTTAGCAAAATAAGAAACACTGAAAACCTACACTACAGCGTTTAGAATCATATTTATGTGGCGTAGTCTGCTTGAAGAAGAAAATTTGTCACGATTTTTAATGCACCTACGGCATTTGATATAGTTCTTTTATCAGTCATTTCTTTTATTTCAAGTACGGTTTTTTAAATAAGATTTTTAATTCTTCTAAATCTTTACCAATTTACTTATCGACGAGCTAAATACGGAAGGAGCATGCGTTAGAATTGGTTTTCGCGCATGTGCGGGAATAATTACTGCATTTGGCGACATTTTTTGATTTGGCGATATCTTTTGAATATGTGAAAGGGATTCACGGTATAAAACATAAGTACCCAAATTCGATTATAGAAATAATAAAAGTTGTATAAACAAAACGTAAAGGTTAGTCTGTGCAAATATAGTTATTGTAATACGTTAAAAAAATATATGAAATCTATCATCCTACTAATGTAAATTTATTTCTTTATTTTCCGTTTGTTCATTTAATTTTCTGTAGGAAAAGGTGGATGTTTATAAATCGCATAGGTTGGTTAGTAGAAGAGACTCTCTATATAAATTAATTAAAAATAGTTTTTTTTATTTTATTAAAAAGTTTTACCAAAACAAACTATTGTTAGAATATTATTAAGTAATTTTTCCCAATACAAATAAAATAAAATATGTACAAGTAACTATTCAGAATATAATAAGTTATAGTTTTTAAAAAAACTAAAAAACACGCTTTACAGTGAATTGAACTAAGAAGTTATGAAATAATTCTTAATATAAGAATAAAATGATTAAGGAAAAAATTAATGTCATTGGGGTAAAAGCGTGGGAGTGCTCTATATTAATTGTTCTAATTTCTTACTAGTTCTATACCGAAATGCTGAGTTAGTGTAAAAATGTAGTGCAAAGCACCTCACGCTTTAACGACAATGACATCAATTTTCTCGTCAATTATTTTATTCTTATATTAAGAATTATTTTTTAACTTCTTAGATCGATTCACTATAAAAGCGTGGTTTTTTTTTTTATAGTTTTTAAACTATTATTTATTCATTGTTGAATTTATTCTTGAGTTTGATATTTGGAGACGGAATTACGTAGCTGTTGGAATTAATCTTGCTCTTCAATGGATATTAATTAACGGGTCTGATGGGTATTTATTCTGTCCGTTTACGGGGCCTCGGATGGGTCCCGTATCGTTATATTTCAAAGATTCCGTCTCTAGATACTGCTCAAACTAATAAAAGTAAGTAAACAAGAAATATCAAGTATCCATCGTATTATCACCTTTTAAACGTATTGATATAATGTTAATTCGTATCATCACTTCTAAACGGATTGCTTTATAAAAATAAAAAATATTTAGCAATAAGAACATAATTTTTTTTCACATGCACGAGTCCTTTTTTTTTAAATTTTCATTTTCAGAAAAACTAGACAATTATTTATATTATGGTAAGAAATTAGACAATTATTTATATTACGGTAGACGCACCCACCCTTCCCTTTCTCACATAAAGAATACTTTTGTTTGTTTTTATTTATATTAACCACAAATGTGTATTCGCTCTTAGGGTTGCAATAAGTCCTTTTGGTCCTCAATCTGGAAATGGTATATGCAATAAGTCGCTAAATCTGGAAGTGATATATGGAATTATTCGCCAAATCTGGAAATTGTTATTCCTGATGATCCTGATCAGGACAATCGAAAACAATTATGAAATTATTGCATTGTCATCGGTCCTCGACAAGTGTGCAAAATTTCGAATTAATCTGACATTTTAAAGTGGGTAAAAGTCGAGTTCAAAGATTCCGTTACGTACAAGTGAAACTTATAAAATCGTGTTAAAAATAAAAATTCGTAACAAAAAATATGAATAAATATGAACATACCTCTGATAACTCATATAGGGTGCATGCATTCGCAGTTCTTTTGGGGATAATATGAGTATCGGGTGAATTTCATCAGCATCACTGTTTCTGGGTTCAGAAATCGTCTCTGAAGGTATATCGATGACAACATCCTGTCCAATTTCAATATCGCTAAACATCGGCTTTTCAAATACAGCATTTGCAGGATGACTCTTCGCCTTTTTTGTATTCTGGCTGTTGAGATTTACAGGAATGTTTTCAAGGGAATTCATAGTAGCTGGAATTTTTTTCTCCTAAAGGAAAATATCACAAAACAGAAAAATATTTATGAATGCAAAGGAGGAACGATTTGTGATTCATGCAATGATATATAATAAACCGTTAATTTAGGATTCATCGCTCGATATACAAATTCTAGGGAATTGATATTGAATTTCTGGGAAGATCAATAATGAACTGACCGTTCTGCGGTTCTGCTGTGGTAGTGACGGTCAGAGGATGTTACAAGCCGGATCACTGAAGTGAAAGCTGTATAAGACGTGCTTGTAATGCTCGTTATCTGGAGCCTCTAAAGGTCATCGTAGGTCTGAACGCGGACGAGCAAATCTCTAGAAGCGAGTCTAAGAATTAGTCTGGGAGAGTCTACGGTGTGTGTGGGTTTCTCCTTATCGTATCTGTTTGAAGGTGTTACATGACACGTCTTCAAAAAAAAGACACACGATGGAGAACCATTTTTGTTTGGAAGTAGTCAGGATTATCATCCGGTCATTGGTCATTGTCACCCCTTGTGCGATGGACTTTGAAGCCAGAGATTAGTGTGAGAGTTAAGCCGGTCACTTTTCTTTGTCTACTAGACCAAAGGGAGGTTAAAGATTGACCTTCCCTTTAAGCTAAGAATCAGAATTGTCCTGTCTTGGATTCTTTCCCATGTGCATATAAGGCGCCTCAGGGGTGTTAACTTTTTCTGGAGGGCTGAAAATATAAACAATATTCAAATACATATAACTCTTTTAAACTAAAATTAAATAATTCGAATCTTTTACACATTATTTATAAGGGAATGAGGCTTCAGAAAAGTGTAAAATGTTTAAAATATAACCCTAATTTTAAAAATTATAATCATATGAAAATAAAAAATTTTTTATAAGAAATATAAATTAAGTTTTACTGCGCACACGCTATTTTTTAAAATAGTAGCCTTTGATGCATAAAACTTTATAGAATTATAAAATGTAACATACACTTTAAGCTCTAGTAAATTAAGAATAATATATCTTTTGTATTTCAAAATATTTGAAAAATATTGAAATTTTTTTAAAAAAGAATTTTGAAAATATAATTTTTTATTTTTAAAAAAATATAATTTATTATTTTATTCATTTAAGTTTACTAGTGTAAAATAAGGATACATTTAGCTTTATAAATCAACTTATTGCTAGTAATTAAAGCTAACACTTTTAAAAAATAGCATGCGTGCTGTAAAACTTAATTAATATTTCTTATAAAAAAATTTCTTATATTCATATGCTTATAATTTTGAAAATTATGATTATATTTTAAACATTTTACATTTTTCTGAAGCCTCATTCCTTTATAAATAATGTGTAAAAGATTTGAATTTTTTAATTTAAATTTGAAATAGTTATATGCATTTGAATATTGTTTATATTTTCAGCCCTCCAGAAAAAGTTAACACCCCTAAGTGACCGTTTGGAAGGCTTTAGTTCCCTAACAGAAAAGCAGTAATTTGATGAAGACCATCGCACTAGCATTTTTTAAAAATAAAAATAAAAGGAGGATCAGGTATGTCTTTCAAGTCTTGACTTGTAGGCAATCGAAAAAATAATTTAATAAAATTTTTTAGAAGTAGCACCCTTTATTTTTTTCTCCCGGCCGTGGTAATCTAATAATTATGGTCACAGATTCATTGCTGGTGAGTAATATGTTCTACTCCTACTGCCACTGAAGTCGAAGGCTAGGTAGAGGCTCAAAGTCCTTTCTTTGGCGTGGTGTGGAGTTTCGGAGAGGGGGTGCCAGCTTAGATAATGGAGCAATGTCATTATAACTCTCTCTCTCTTTTAAGGAGTAATTCAAAATTGATGAACAATAGGATTAGCGAGTATTAATCAATCATAATATAAGTTAGAAACAGGGCACTCTGGTAAGTTATCAACATCAAACATTGAAGGGATTCCGATTTAAAAGACGAGATTGGAAATTGAACTACCACCTTACTTTGCGACTACTTTACTACGTCAGGAACCCTGATTTAATAAAAGTGTGTAAACAAATAGGATTTTTTTTCTTCTTCATACACTTAGTGTCATTTAAAGGTTCAGAACAGTTTGTCAAAATCTATTGTCTTTTCAAATGGCCTCAGACAACGAGAAACACTAGCTCGCCACCCTTTCAATCTTTTTCTCCAGAAAATTATAACAGAATCTATCATTTATACTGGAGGAAGTACTTTTAATAAACCAGTAGAGATTGTTGCTTTTGCCGACGACAATTTCAGTCACTCTCGGTCACCCAATGCATTTAAACAAGCCTTCCTTTATTTGGAAACGGAAGCAATTAAAATGCCTCTAAAGGCCTTATCACATGAACTCATTTGGAGCAATTTTCCATACAATTCCGAACAATTTCTACCTAATTGCCATAGCAACGGCCCCGAACAACTTTTTCTCAGTAAGCTAAAAAGTCGTTCCAAATAAAAGTTGCTTGAAATTCCAGCCTATGGGGTTCTTCGGCGACCTACGTTACAAACAAGATGGCGGTAAAGTCGGTTTCATCAAACCGTCATCCTACAGGGCGTATATTTTAATGGTGTATAATATTTTAAACAGAATGATGCTGCATTTCTGTTTACGCCCATCAACAAAAAGCAAGAAATAATATTGGATGGTCGTTTTTGAAGCAGAAAAATCGGCGAGTAATGTTTCAATGTAGAGGAAGAGCACGGCTGATATCAAAGCATGTCGTTTTGCTCACGGCAACCCTTCAGACTGGGCGATAAATTGGACAAAAAGTTGCACAAAAATATACGTGTGATACGGCCTTAACCATAAACCAGAAAAAAAAATCATGTCAAGTACCAGTTCTAATGAACCTTATTTTGAAATAGAAGAATACAGGTTTGAAGCTGTCAGAGTTTCAGATATTTAGGCTCTGAACTAAATACACACGTAATGGCATAACACCAGAGGTTCGAAATAGAGTCAGTGCCTGTAACAAATGTTTTTATGGACTTTGGAAATATTTAAAATCTAATTTCATCAGCAGAAAAACAAAACTACTCATTTACAATTCATTGATAAGGCCCGTTCTCACATATGCTGCAGAAAAGTGGACAATGACCGAGAGAGAGAGAGAGAGACAAGGAGACTCTTGCTATATTTGAAAGAAGAGTTCTTAGGAGTATTTTTGGAGGCTTAAAATGTGATACTATTTGGAGAAGAAGAGCTAATTTAAAATTCATAACATTTTTAAGGAATCAGACATTGTTAAATTCATTGCAATACAAAAAAAAAAAGGTTAAAATGGGTAAGACACCTGATTAGATTGAACGGCAGTTGAATTACAGAAAAGATCTTCGTAACTAGACTATAAGGCACTCTAAAAAGAGAAAGACCAAGACTCAAGTGGATTTTGATTGCCTAGAAAAAGATCTAAAAACTATTAATGTTAAAAACTGGAAAAGTCAGGCTAAGAACAGGACAGCATTGAATGGAATTCTTTGGTAGGCCAAAGCACACCCTGGGCTGTCGTACATTTAAAGAAGGAAGGATTTAGTGTCATTTGAATTAGAAAATATATATAAAATTTTTTTAAAAATATTATTACAATAAAAATATATTTAAATGCATTTTTTGGCAAAAAGTGACATATTTTCAAAACATTCTCCTTTCATGGAAAAATGCTTCTGTAATAATAATATTTTGTTTATATATAACCAAGGTTTCTAAACAGAGAATGAATTAGGATTTATTCATATTTTAATATATCAAAGAATTGGGAATTTTTAACAAAAAACAAATTGTTATTTAAATCGATGACTAAAAATTTTAAATTTTTCAAAATTCTTAGATCAGGCTTTGTGTACTAAAGTCTCAGCTATACATAAATAAAATACACAATCGTATCCTAAATAAACGAATTCATTGGAACCGAACATTCTGTTTGTTAATTCAACCTAAACACCAATTAAATGGAATTTTTAAAATACTGACTAATAGATCTTTGACAATTTTTTTTGATTCCTTGTTATTTTTCAATTTTATCCTGAGAAAAAAATACGGTGTCATTTACATCCTACTGCATGAGGTATGTTTTCACAGTTTCGAAACAAAATTTAAAAATAATAGCATACATAAAATTATGATTTGTCAATACCAAAGATGGTTCTAAAGTACAATTTGAACTGCTAGAAAAATTTAAAAAAGTTTACTTCTTGAAGCTTGAGTTTATATAACATTAGACTTAGTTAACGTGAAAGTTTTTGATTAATTATTAACCCTCTTAGCGGTTTGAATGTCTTTTTCCGCACGTCTAGAGATGTTTCGAAAACGCACCACACGTCTTTTTCTGACTTCAAGAGAGTGCTTCAAAAGCGGGTAGGCCGGGTTTTTCTGAAATCCTTTCCCCTCTTTTATGGTTTAACACCATGAAAGAAAATTAGGGAGGGTTGCGACGACACAATGGTCACTGACAGGAAGTTTTATGGCTCTCGGGGAACCCTGTGTTTTGACCCTGAAGCAATCGTAAAAAAGTTGGGAAGAATTTCTTTAGACCCCTGAGTGAAAACGACTATAAGTTAGTGTTTGTAATTTAGCTTCATTTGAGATATTATTGCGTTTGAATTAAATAAATTCTTTTTGTACTTTTAGCAATTTAACTTTTTTTTCCTTCAAGTTTTGAAAAATGTTCCAACGCATAAATAAAATATTATATAACTCACTTCTGATTTTATATTAATTTGAAGTTTTAATAAGTTGGGACTGTAATCTGCTATTTTATATAGTTGGACAAATAACTTTTTAAGTATATTCTCTTTGCTTGATTAACTCGTATTATTTTCTTTATCTTAAAATGATGAAACGGAAAATTAAGTTTTTAAAATATATAAATCTCTACATAATATCTAGAACTATATTTAATTGCTTCATTTTTCTTCTCTTAATCAATGTTTTCAGTTTTTAAACCATGATTATTTCATTATAAGGTGTCAAAAAAGTTCATAAGAAACCGAACGCTTCAAAATTTAAAACCTTTTAAACTTTCCAACTACTAAAAATGAATAATTTTTAAACATTTGCATCAAATTATTTGTAAAAAATTCTTACGCTTTGATAAAAATAATAATGGAAAAACTAATTCAGATCCATTATTTTTTTTTAATTTTAAAGCCAGATGTTCAGGGCGCGTATTGTTACAATGCACCAAATTATATTTGAATGAAAAAAAAATGCTTGAGTTTCAGTTTACTTCAGAGAAAACATGAATGAGGGGTTTTTTATACCAATTCATATTTTTAACCTTGAATATTTGAATAAATAGTAATTTAAAATATTCGGATACATTTACAGTTGACATTTACGCATATAAATAAATATAAAGATCAATTTTAAATTTTTTAAAAACATATTTGTTTATGCAAAATTTCTAAATATTTATTTTTTTAAAGCTAACTGAAGAACAAGTAATTAAAATCTGGAAATCTATTATAATTAACATTCAGAAAATATCCAGATTTTCATACAAAACTAGGAATTTTATAATAGAAATTGTATTTGAAATTTCAGAAAAAAATATTTATGTATTGTCCACATACTCAGTTAAAAATTATTTACCATAAGTACTAACCATTCTTCGAATAAAATATTAAATTAAAATTTTAACATAAGAATCTTAAGCATTTTAATGCATTTCGTAAATTTCATACAATTCGGTTAAAACTGTATGTTAAGAGCAAAAATTATGCTGGAAAATTTGATGAATATACAATAAATTTTTAAGTAGAAGCAATACTGAGAAGCTAAAACACAGGAATGAAAAATTATGGTAATATCTACAAGAGTTTTTGAAATATCTATTATAAAATTCAGAAAATCTCTGCGTTAAGTTGAACTTAATATTAATTAAAAAGTCAACATAAATGTAATGTAATGTTTGAAGACGCATTCATGTACTATTAAAAAAATTATAAAGGGCATTGTTGCGAATGTTAAGAATTTCATATATAATTTTAAATTCAGATTTTAACAGATTGACGTAGAAGAAAAAAAACGAACATCTAACATATATGATGCAGTCTGCAATACATAACCTTGATAAACAGAAGACGGCATTTTCACTTGCTAGAGCAGAGCTGGTTTAGGTAGGGGTGAGCTGGGCAAAAAGTGACGGCCCAGCGGTTTTGACGGGTGCCGCACAAGAAATTGCAGTTTTCAGGAAAAATTATAATAATTACAAATACAAAAATAAGTCTTGCAGTTTTTCATACATTTTTATTAACACGAATTGGGGAATTGATTTCCAATATGCCTTGTTGTGTTTCACAATATTTAAGGTAACAAACCATAGTCCTTCAGATATATTTGTTCTACTTTTCGTAAGCCGTACTCCTATTAAAACTTGTGCTTCCGAAATACACCTTTTGTAATCTTAAGAAATTATATAAACTATAACGTTTAATTTTAATTTATGCAAATTATTAAATGTTCCTATTTAGCCATTTCCGTCCAAACAGTTTATATGAAAAAAATATTCGGATTCACCCATTCATTAGGAAATTGTATGATTCCAGCAATAAGTTTTATTTTTTACCGAATAGGATTGCGTCACTTCGGAGATACCTCTAACAGAAACGTTTATATGCTGTCGATTGCAAATTAAACATTTTCCCTTCAATTGTGTTTATTTCAGGAGGATCTTTGATTTATTTTATTCATGCAATACAAGAATTAAATAAATTTGTCAAACGTATTTGCTTAATAATATATATATATTTGCGTATTATGTTAAAATTTTGAACTACCCAAAATAATATATATGTTTTTGTTCCTCTAAAATCTCTTAGTATTTTAGAAATGGTCTTACAATCCGTGTACGGTTTATATGTTCTAAAATGAAAAATATATTTTTATAACTGAATTTTTGTGCCTCGTTTATAAAAATAAAATATTGCTTTGGGCTATAGCTTATAAATGTACTTAAATAAGTGGAGGAACAGTATTTTCACATAATATGAATATTTTTGACTGGAGTAAGTCAGATATTTATATTTCAGTTTCTTTACAATTTGAATAAAAGTTGTAAGCAATTTTATGAAGAGGATATTGAGTATAAACTCCTTGGCTATTTAAAAGTAAAATGTTTTATTTTGATACCCCACAGCTCACATTCTAAAATAAGACTCATTTACAATCATATGATCAGCTTTGGTGATATTTAAATTTTCAAAAATACTCTACATGTACGAAAACATTCTTTCAAAACCATACATCACATCTCCTTCTCTGTCTTCTCCACAGCAGGCATTATTTTTTTATACTCAAAAAATTGAATACAGCATTTCCGAATGTTATTTTTTAAAAAAAAAAATTAATATGAATACACTGCGGAATTGTCGGTTAGCTTCACTGAGCAAAATTGTTTTAAGTGTACTGTTTTGAAAGACAAAATTAATTGGGAGAAGTTTTTCTCTCATAAAAATTTGTAATGATTGAATTGTGTGAAAGTTGAATTTATCGGTGAATTTTCCGTTTAACACTAAAGAAACAGAAATATAAAAAATTAAATTTTAATAGAAAATGGTTAGAAATACTTTTACATTTTGAAGAAAAATATATTCCCGTTAAAATAAAAATAAAAAATTTGACTAAATTTGCTTTTTGCTCCGTCACAAATGCCTATGTATAGAAGGTATTTTTGCTTAGTACAAGTTGTTTGACTATGAAATAAAATTTAGATTTTTTCCGAAAAATTAATTTAACATAAAAACATCATTTATAGGATTAATATATATATAAATTAAAAGTATTGAAATCCCTCTTTATGTTACTTTAAATTTAAAATATAATTGAATAGAGGAAGATTGATTTCATTTCATAAACATAATCGTCGTATTTAACGTTACTTCATTTATTCTCTTATTGTTTAAAAAGAGAGAGATGGTCACTTTTACTCTTTTTTACATAGCTACTTTTTAAAAAAAACATTACGATGTATTTGTGTTTTCTTAGTCTCATATTCCACAATAAATACAAGGTGCTTTTTCCTGGCTCAAATCGTTAATCCAAAATAGTTTATTTTTTTAAAATTAAATTTTTTAAATTTTGTTTTGTTTAAAATAAACAAGCATTTTTCAACTTTTGTAACAAGTTTTTTTCTTTCGAGTTTTTATTTTTTTTAACTCTTCACTTTTATTGTGACTTAACCGATGAAACAACCACGTGGACCCGCTTTTTCCACCCAAAATTCCCACAAGGCAACGTCACAGCTGTGAACGAGTTTTCTCCCGGTTTTAAAGCAACTAAGAGGCCGAACTGAGTAATAAAATCTTCCCCTGTAGACCTCCCGCGAACTTTAAAGGGGAAAGGAATTAAATGTGTTACACTTTCGAAGGAATTCTCAAAAAAGAAGTAAACGCTTTCGGAATGATTTTTCAGGAGAAGGACAAACACTCAGAGGGTTAAGATTTATCCTTAGATGAAAATGAAATTTATTTTTAAAACACAATGAAATGCATGTAAAATAGAAGAAAGAAAAAAATCATTAAAATATATTATTCATACAATATATAAAATTGAAAAATTGCTCGAAGAAATTATTATTTAGTAGCGTTTCAAACATGCATAGTAATAAATAATATTTTAAAAAACACTGCATAAAATATTCATTCAAAATTAAACTAAACACTTATCATAGGTAAACCAAATAATAAATGCATTTTAAACAACTAAAATAAGGAATAACATTAAAAAAGCCTAGCTATCCTGACAATAATATTGAAATAGGTTTTGCAAGAACAGCAAAAATAAATACTAGCTGCTTTATATGAATCTTCGAAAATAACAGTTAAATCATGCAATTTTTTCATCATTACCATAAATGTGTACATACTAGGTTGTAAAATACTAGGCCTAACATGGACGACATGAACAAAAAATGTGGCGATTTTTTTATTCTTGCTTTGGCGAAAGTCGAAAAATCGGTATTAAAAAAAAAAAGACGGCTTTTGGGCGCATAATGCAGGTGTTTTAAAGCCAGAAACATTACTGTGAAAGGACTTTATTACGAAGAATGATTCAATGTGTCTCAGCCCATTTGATATGCAGCATGACATTTTAAAATGCAAAAATTATTCACGATATTTTAACTGTATGTTAAGTAAAAACAGCAAAAACGAAGCACAAGATAGTTTTCTTGACATTCCAATACATTTCTCTTTAAGAAAACTTAAGAAAAGAGAAAGAATATACAAAGTAACAAAACAAAGCTAGGAAGTGTGTTTATGTTAGAAGGGAAACACGTGGAAATATATATCACGGTAAACATTTACTGTACGGTCACCCTTGGCGACTTTTTCAAAATCTCGCCAAAATGGCGACATCTTCTACGAACGAGATTTAAAGGTAACAGCGTAGTGAAAATGTTGCCAGCGCAATAAAAATTGCGGCCAAATCACTGAAAACGGTAATCACACAGTCTTAGAAGAACATTTACTCTCTTTCATATTAAAATCAAAATTACTCTGACTCACCCACAAATAAACCTGAACTATAATCTCATTCGATGTCATTCGACTCAATTAAAAAAAAACCTTTCTCACATTCCTTTTGACGTCATGCATTTGACCTTTCACCTCCACTTATATCGTGCCTTTCGACCAATTTCATATCCTTACCACATTTACAACACTCATATCTATCTACAAAATTCAAACGTTTCCTTCCCTTTTATAATCCAAACAAATACCTTAAATTAACATTCTCATCATACTACATTACATCATTCTCACAAAACATTCTCGCACTTACCTCGGACATTCCCCATGCAGCCATAACAAAAATTTCACAAAAAGAACACGAGAGCTGAAGATTAAAAAAAAAAAGCACACATGCAACGTGGTCGAACGAAACTTAAGGCTGTTTTCGGTCAATGTTAAAGGATAGGGATCAAACGAGAAGCACATTTGCCGGTAGGAAAAAGCTCCAATAATAATAAAAATTTCTATGGGCATTAAAAAAAATTATTGTTTAGAGGATAGTGTTCTTTGAATTTCGATTTTTGAAAAAAATACGCACTTTTTAGCATTATTGCAAAATGAAATTGGAGTTTTCTATGTTAAAGTATAGGAAGTGAAAACGCAAAGCACATTTTAATAGAAAAAAATTGATTTTTTCGAGTTGAATTAAATAGTATATAAGAAAGCATGCTTCCCTCTTTTGACTGGTGTAGCCAGAATTAAGTTTTATGTTTTTATTAATGAACTTTTTTAAATTTTAAGTTCATTCTGAATTATTTTTGGCGTAGTTAGGAATATCTCAAACAGATGGCACCACCATCGTTTTGTAAAACGAATTTTACTTGGCTACAAATACTTAATTTTGGCGATATCTTTCTGAAATATAGTCGCCAGCCGAAATTATGGTAACTTGCAAGTTGTGACAAATAGTGTGGAAAATAAAGAAGATTTATGATGTACACAGAGATTTAACATCTCAAACCTGATGAACTTTCCTATTTAGGAATGTTTTTAACATTTTCTGCATGTGTGCTTTAAAAGTTTAATTTATATACATAACTTATAATTATGCTGCTTAGATTTTTTTTTTGTGCCTGTTATTGATGAAATGCATATAAAAATATTTAAATTCTGTAAAGCGACTGAATGAAAAATTGAAAGAATACTTATTTTATACTTGACCGAAAGTTATGAATTGACTAAAGAATACAAATTACTACTCTGAAGCTCACAATTTAAAATTTTAATCTAATTATTGTAATGCAATTATAATTTTTTTTAACTAACAAAAAATCGAATCGATTTTATATTTAACGTACAATTTTACCATTAAACCATTGGAACAATCATTAAGCAAATCTTGTGTTTTCTAATTAAATTAGCAGAAACTTATTTTTTCGATTAATTTTCTCCAATTCTAAGCTATACCCCAAATTCTTAGGCCGTTTTTGTGGAAAAAATTAAAAATAGTGTAAAATATGTTATTGAGATATATGATATATTTACGAAATAAAAAGTGGCTGCGGTAGCCTAATGGTTATGTAACAGAATCGTGGCTGCCGTGTCATGAGTTATAGCCAGTATCGCTCAAGACCCGCCATGTAGGGGAGCTTAATCTGTCGAGAACTCAGATGTCCTCCTGTTGGTGTGGTTTGGCAGTCAGGAGAGGGGGTGGTAGCTCAGGTGTCATCCTCGTCACTTGATCATAGCTCAAAATTACGAGGTCTGTCACCAAAAGCCCTCGAGTCGCTGATCAGTACGACGTTAATATTCACTTAACGAAATAAAAAAAATAAAGGTGGATTAATAAGAAATGAGTAATTAATTTATTATTTATTAAAAACTTTTAAAAATAAACGAGAACCACAGTAATTTTTCTATCCGACAATATCTTGTCAAATCCCCCCCCCCCCACCCCGGTGAATTTTTCAGTCTTCGATTCTAAGCAGCACCCGATTTTTAGTAGCATAACGGAAGTAGATTCGAATAAATATGGCAATATCGCGATTTTAAAGTTTTTGTATCTCTAAATTTGCCTTTTTTTCTATTAAAAATTACTGTCCCTGACATTTTCTATCATTGAACATTTTCAATAGCCTGTTCTTGACTAAATGTTTAATATAATAGTCTCTGTGTGTGTGATTTCTTTGAGGAATACATTTTGCACATATCAAATTTAGAATCAAAGTTTATTCAAAAAATGTCCATTTTAGTTAAATATATGATAAAAAATTTTAAGTAGTAAATTTTTTATATAACTTTTTTATGTATGTATATTTAAAGCAACAAAGAAAACGTTCTGATATAATATATTACGAAAAACCAAGCATATTCATTATTTTAACAATAATTATTTTCTTAGAGCTTAAAATAATACAAAGGGTTTGTGTGTATGTGTGGTATTTTCATTTGCCAATGAATCGTTATATACTGGTAGCTAAAGTGTAGTCCAGAAAACTATAATCTATCTTTTTATCCAGAAAAAAACAGATTATACAGTGTTGTCATTACATAATTAATCTAGTAATGAATTACGGAAAAATATTGCTTTAGTTTCGTAAAATATATATTATTTTAAATCCATTTTCTAAAAAAATAAATACAAAAATTCTGACCGTTAATTATCGAAAGGACTATTCATTTTTTCATTTCGTTGTTTTTGAATGTTAGA
This sequence comes from Trichonephila clavata, assembly GCA_019973975.1. Taxonomy (NCBI): domain Eukaryota; kingdom Metazoa; phylum Arthropoda; class Arachnida; order Araneae; family Nephilidae; genus Trichonephila; species Trichonephila clavata. The sequence continues at coordinate 17,404 of BMAO01013094.1, read as the reverse complement.
TTAAAAATATATAAGAATGAAAAAGCCTGGAAATTTATTTACATTCACTGCACAAAATCATTCAAAAAGAAAATAATACTGTGTGTGAGACTAAAATATGTTTCAGAATTATATTTTTTACAGTATTTTTTAATCCACTTTTCTTAAAAAAGTCTTTCTTTAAGAATGAGGCAAACTGTCATAAAAAAAATAAAATAAAAGCTAGAACACTTTAAAACGTTTATCTGTAATGAATTAAACACTTTTATGGATAGCAAATAGCTTTAGCCATGAGAGAGAGCATGAAAAAAAAAGGGAATTCCCCTTTCTCTATTACTCAAGAAGAGCACTTTGACCTTGGCCACTGAGTGTTAAACAGAGCTAAAAAAAAATGATTCTCGCGCATGCGAAAATCACAAAAAAATTTTTTTAATCCGTAATTTTAAAGCAATTTTTTCAATCTTCGTACAGATTACGGATGATATTTTTTTACACACCGAAAAAAAGTTTCGTGCGATAATTTTAATAAATAACGCAGTTATTCAACATTGAGTAAAAATTTGGTCTAATATTTAAAAAGTCGCAGAAAAAAAAGTTTTGGCCATTTTATTTTTTAAATTAATGGATCTAATAGAGAAAGGCTTGAAGTTACTTAGTGTAGAATATCGATTTAATAACACGAAAATAAATTCATACGCAACGATTTAGAAATAATTTTCATAAAAACGCTTAAAACTATTCTGATGCTTGATTTTAAACAAATCATTTTTTTTATAATAGATAGTTTTTAGGAATCTAAAATAATAAAATAATTTTCAGGTTTTCATTAATCAATCAATCGTTACTTACAATTAGCTTAAAAATGTCTCTCTAGAACATATTTTTATCCTAAATAATAGGCGATATACTTTTTATTAACAAATAATTAATTTAATAACAAAATAATAGAAACATTCCTTTGATTTAAAAAAAATATATATGAGGTAAATTTCAGATCAGTGGGGATGCAGCAAGTGAATTCAATCATTGAAGAAGAGAGAATTAATTTACGGGGTGAGAAAAATAAGCAGAAATGAACAAAATCGAATCCTGTAGATTCGAACCCAGAAAAAAAGAATTAGACACTCTGCGGTGTAGCGGAAGCGACGCGCGATCAACTGAGCTACCCAGACCCGTAGCGAAAAAGGAAAATAGGCAACAATAATGAATGGGAGGTTCAAATTGAAATTAATTTTTAATTGGAGGGAATCCACAGGATATTCGCATAACGATTGAAAGATTTCGATTGAAGATTACATTTAAATGTATTGCAAAAAATTTATTGATTTTTGATATTTTAATAAAAAGCAATTAATAATAAAGAATATATAATATATGAACATAGCTTTTTTTTTCTAAGGAAGTTATGCAAAAATAAGTTTCGAAATGGGCAGATTCTTCGATTTTCTTATGAAATTATATATCAAGAAAAAGAAATATACATTAGGCATTATTTTAAAGTAAACTATAAATTTTATGAAAGAGAACAAAAATTTCGATACTGATAAATATTTTAAATGAATCTCAGAAATGCATTGAATGCATTTTATCATCTTAATCTGACATATATAGTTATTTAATTTTGAAAATTATATAAAAAAAAAATTGACGAAAAAATAACTTTTTCACTCGCATTTTTTTTTTTTTTACTCGCCAAAGTTACTGATTTCCCCCTGTTTAAGGCAGAATTTTTTTAGTGTAACCCTTGAGTTAGATGCGGTCGACGGCGAAACATTTCAAAAGTCTTTGGCGCAAAGCTAATTTTCGACACCAATGTTTGGCTAAATGTAAAATCGCGTATTTTAAATTATTTTAAAAATCATTACCTTCATTTTAAGGGCATAATTTTTACGTTAATGCTCTCAAACATCACAAACTATTTGCAAAAATAACGTACTTTGAAATAAAAAATGTACAAATTACTACTTTTTAATTTATTTCTCAGAAAAACATCAGCTTACGAAAATAACAAAATGTTTTTTAAAATCCGTAATTTTGAAGCAATATTTTCAATCTTCGTATATGTTACGGATAATATTACTTTACACACGGAAAAAAGGTTTTGTGAGATTACCTTCATAACTGACGAAGTTATTCAATGTGAAGTAAAAATTGGGACTATTTTTTAAAAATTCTTTAAAAAAAAAGTTTTGGGAATTTTATTTTTTAAATGAATGGATCTAAAAGAGAAATGCTTGAAATTAGTTAGTGTAGAATATAGATTTAATAACACGAAAAGTAATTCATACCCAACGATTTAGAAATAATTCTCATAAAAACGCATCAGTTTCAACACTGTTTTAAAAAATTCGAAAAAAAATAGAAAATATCGTTATTTTACAAAAATAATTATACCGTATCGTGGCGAAATAAATGATCTTTCCGATTCTGTAATTATTTTTTGTCTGATTTCCACACCGAAAATTGGATGACAATTTTAAGATGGTCGAAAACGTCGGATCACCGCTAAGCCGAAACTAAAAGGAAGTTCCGCCAAGTAAACAACCGGTAGGAGTTAAAACAATTAGGCGTTTTAAGGTTTTTAATTAATATCTTTTCAACTAATTGCAATATCGGAATATAAATGGGCAATACGGATTCCCCGGAAAATTCCCGATCTTTTGGTACCTTCCGCGACTTTCTGCGTGGTGCGATTCGTGAGAAGATAGACGCACATAGATAGATAGATACGTTTGTTTACCTGCGAATTTTAATAGTGTAAGATTTTAAGACAATTCCTACTTTGAATGAATGAATACAAAGTATTTTATCAACGATTGAAAATTTCAACAAGATATATATAGATATATGTATAGGGAGAGAGTGAACTTATAGTAGGAATTGAAAAAAAAAGCATGATTTGTCTGAATTCTTGTAACAATGCGCACCTGGTTTGGCTAGTTTGGGTGAAAAACTGGTTTTCGGCGCTAACTTTTGTCATTGTTTTGTTTTAGCATTTACAATGTTACAATAATGGAGACGAATCTAAGTTGGTGTCGAAAACCGGTAATTAATTTATTTAATTAATTGGTAATTAATAGATAATTATTTGAAAAAACTGTATTAGCATCCACTACATAAAACAATACTATTATTTTGTTGCCAAATATGCGTAAAAATTAAATAATCTTATGGTTATCCAACGGTATCAATGTTAAATTTATGTTATTGTATATTAAAATCAATAATTGTATGTGATTTAAAAATTGTATTTTAATCTATATGTATATGCAGCATAAAATATATCATGCTTTTATCAATGTTGATATATTTCAGAATTTGTACTGAAAAACGCTGGGGAAAAAAATTGTAATATTTTTTCTTTTGTTGGTCTTCATTTAAAAATTGTTTAAATATTTTTCAGATACACGTGATGCTATTGTACCGCTATTTATAATTAAAAGTAATGTAATGAAGTTATTATTTGCGCATTTTGTTTGAAAAATATTTAATTATATTTTATAGGTAAGAATTGGTCTTAGAAGAAAATTGAGATAACTCTTTGTTGATTTTCTATGCGGACTCGAAATATTTTTTTTGTGAGGAAATATTTTTTACTTACTTAGATAACTAGAACCAAAAACGGAGAGCAATGTGCATACAATTTTCTCTTTTGAAACAATTAAATCTCACCAGCAATGGCATTCAATAAATTACAAAAAAGCTGTAAATTTATCTTTGGAGTTACCTTTCCAATTTTTTTTGACATTTCGTAATTAACCATAATTTTGGAGATCTATTTCAAATAAGATCTATTACAAATTTATCAACTTCCATCCTCTCAAAAACTAACACATTTCTTGAGTAGTGCAGAGTGCCACACGTGAAATAGGTTGCCAACCCTTTTTCTATCGTATGAATGTAAAATTGTATCATATAGTTTGTTCATTTAATACAGCATATTAAAACGTGAAATTAAGTTTTTCATTGCTTTAAATCCACCCATTCTTCCTTTGAAAATCATTTATTCAGAAAAAATTAAACAGTTTCGTTCTCTACATCATTTATCTAGAGCATTGATCTTCAAACTGTGTTCCACAGAACCTTGAAATTCCACGAGTCACAATAAAAAAAAAATCGAAAAGAAAAATTATAAATGTGTATGCAAAACGGATTCAAGTTCTCATGAAGTTCATATAACCACAATTATCTAAAAATGATCTCATACATTAAAATTAAAAATTTTATTTCTACATAACTTAACTTTGTTGTGAAAAACTTTTTTAAACTTTTATTGTTTAATAATAAATGAATTTAAAACTTTTCTTTCTTTATCTATTAGATTATGAATATACTATTGTTTGCTATCCCGAGTTCCACAAAGTAATTTTATACTAGTTAGTGTAATATCCTGAAACCTTTTACATTTGTGGGGGAAAAAACACCTGTAATGAAGAAGATGGAACAATTTATCGAATTATCAAGATATTGAATGCTAAAATTTAAATTTAAGCTAGAACACCAAAATTTTAGGTTGCCAATTCTTGCAAAATACGCAGAATTTCTCACATAGCTGTGAAAATTTTAATGCCATTCACAAAAACAACACATCGATTCATATTTGAATGAAAAACTACAATTTTTTTCTTTGTCAGATAATCAGAAAATAATTTATAAAATAGTTAAATCGTTGGAAAATAAGCATTAATAATATATACAAATACATTCTTATTCTATACTGTAATGAATTAACAAAATAATTTATTTATATAAATATACCTTCTCTAAAATTAGCTACTAAGAATTAGTTGCTTTTTGCTTAGATAATATCGAACAGTAAAAAATAGGCTTAGTTATTCAAATGCTAACACCAAAAATGTTTCCAAACGGCGAAATACAAACACAGCAAATTATACATGACTTCGAAAATGAGCAAAATTTTGTTGACTGTTGAAAAATAATTGCATTTCAAATGCTTATACCATAAAAAATTCTTACGAACATGGTTTAACTAGAAGTAAATTTCAAGATGTTAAGCATTTTAAAAGGAGCACATGTCACGGAAATATTCCTAAGATATTTCAATTAATTATTTATTTTTATGAAAATAAAATGAATATAATTAAATAACTTACCTAATTCCGAAATAAGAAATTCAAAAGAATCTTCAGGAAGCTTCAAAGCGATTCAAACTATAGGCAAACCGGACACTAATATATGGAAAACAGAGGGAGAATCCTAAACCGTCAGGTACACGTGAATGCATGGAATAGAATGCGTGAACAAAGTAAAACCTGGTTAAACAAGAAATTCAACCAGAAGGGTCGATTTTATTTTCTCAGGGGGTAGAGAGTTTGAAGTGGTTAAGTCTATTTTTAAAATCTGTTCCCTTTGAATTATTTTCAAAAATCGCGCAGATATTCATTCAATAATAATAATTATTATTATTATAAATAAATAAATAATATTTTTTTCAATATTTGTATTTTTAAGCTTTGCAAAAGAATAACATACTCCTCTTACTGGATATTTCTGATAAGAATATGTAAATGACAATAAATGAATATATAAAGGGGGTGAAATTGAAATGAAACAACAAAATCCACTTAGGATTCTTTTTTTTTATCATATTTTCAAAATCCTTTTTATAAATCACAAAATATAGTCCACTCTTTAAATTTTTAATATATCTGCGTGAAAGATTTGAAGTTTAATATAAATATCAATAATTTTTTTTACATATTTCTTATACATCTTGCTTTTTATTCATTAAATTTTCTCAATTGATATTTAACTTAACTGTACATATTTACAACGAAAAATAAAATTCTTTCTCTTCTAAGATACATTTCCCCAATTCAAATTCTATAAATGCTTAGTAAAACCAAGTTTTTTTTGTATTTTAATTTGTTTTCAAATATTTTAATATCTATTAAAGAAATTATAGTTAGGAAATTTTAGCCACTAAAAGGGGCTATTGTTCCTCATCAACCGATAAAATGCATTTGATTACTTTCCAAACTCCTGCATTCAGCAATAAAGAACTTAATTTTCAACAATGTGTTCATAACAATGATAAATTTATTTTATAATTTGCATTGTAGTCAAGAAAAAATCATAAAAAAATTAAGCAATTTTTTTTATAGATTAAAAGAGTTTTGTAAAACTTTTTTTTTTTTTTTGCTTCTTTGAATTTATTTATTTATTTATTTTTGCAAATAGTTTTTGGTTATGTTTTGATACTTCATTTTTTTTTTTCAGTTTAGTTTGAAATAGTAAAAAATTGTTAAATTTATGATATTATTAATGTTTAGCTCACTTTTTTTTTTCGCAGCAAGAGCACGTTTCAAAATGCTTTTATGTAAATCCATAATTATGCTCAGAAAATATAAACGTCATGATAATTTTTTTTTATTATGATAACTTTTATATTTACTATGTTAACTTGCAGCCTATGTTTTTATAATAATATCCTGTGTCATTTTTCAGAATACTATTTTCACAATCTTTACAGTGTTTTAAATGTGATTTTCTCACTAATTTTTAGAATATTACCTACTTGCGGCTAATAATAACGAATTTTGTCCAGTGTTGAACAAATAATTCTTTTGACGCCCACAATAACAAGTGAATATTTGTCGCGAGAGGGCGCTAGTGTGTATAGAGTTCAGTGTATGTGTAAACTTTGTGTGACAAAGAGCGTATGGAGAACGCTCTAATAAAATTCTTGTTGCAACGGTTTCGTGCCATTTAATTTGTGGTGTAAACAATTATAGAGATAAAACAAAATGTGCAAACCAGTGTCAGTGCGCGTAGATGGTCCGTCAGAGCCTGAAATGGCCGGGACCGAAGATCAAGAATTTTAAACCGTGTGTGTGTACAAAAAATGAAAACAAAAGTTTTAACGTGTGTGATGCTTTTCGTGGAGATTTAAATGACATCACTTGGTGAGAGGTTAGTCATCTATTTTTTAATAGTGTTTTGAGGTGTAATTATTTTGTGGTTGAGATAATTATTTTGGGATTTGTGTTTCAATTGTGGCCGAATTAACTTTATTTTTTGGCTGACATAATTATTTTGTGAATTATATGTGTTCCATTTTTGTGGTTGAGATAACCTAAATTTGTGATCGGAATAATTATTTTGTGATTTATTTGTGTTTTATTTGTGATTGAGATAACTTTATTTTGTGAAAATGAGTATCGGTAAATTTAAAAAGGATGAATTGAGGGCTATTGCAGAGGAGTTAAAATTAGATGTACCTGATAATGCAAAAGTTTTAGATTTAAGAGAGTTAATACAGGAGAGTGAGATTTACAACAATGATAAAGAAATGTATCAGACTATTATTGATTGTGTGTTGGAGGAAATAAACCATAGAAGAAATGAAAACGAAAATAAACTAGAAATTGAAAAAAATTAAACTGTCACAGTTAGAGAAGGAGTTAGAAATAGCAAAATTACATAATTAATCGAGTAAAAATGTACCTTCACAAAAGGAAAATCAATTAATAACATCCGAGTGTAATATTGAAAGTTTAATAAAGAGTATTAAAACCTTAACTATCCCAGTACCACAAAGAGCAGAGACGTTTAATTTATTTTTTCAATCTATTGAAAAGGCATTTAAAACTAAAAATGTTCCTGAGAAATTAAAACCCGAAATTCTTTTGAATATACTAGGAGAAAAAGCAAATAATTTAATGGTTTATCTTCTAGAAGAGGATTTAGGGGATTATGATAAACTAAAAGCAATTGTGTTAAAAGAATTTCAACCGACCCCTTATGAATGCTTAAATCAGTTTAAAAAAGCTCAAAAATTACATAACGAAAGTTATGTTCAATTCGCGTCCAGATTAAGCGCAAATTTCAATTACTATTGCCAGTTGCGGGAGGTAAACGATTTTAAATCAGTTTGTGAGTTAATTATATCAGATAAGATAATAGAGACATTAGACAGAGAATTAAGTGCGCATATTGGCATTAAACAAGGCGAAATGTGGTATAAACCACAAGAGTTGGGTCGTGAGTGTGATATTTTTATATCATCCAAAGGAAACATTAAAGAATAAAGTTTATTTCCAAAATATAAGCGTAATGATGTCTATAATCATCGTGGTTCGAATAATGTTGCAAGTGTTAATTTATCTTCTATTAAAAATGTGAAATGTTTTTGTTGTGAATCAAACGAATTCCACCCGCTGTATTTATGCCCCAATTTTAAATCTCTCAGCGTCAGTGAAAGAGTGGATTTCTTGAAATCCAATTATCTGTGTTTCAAGTGTCTTTCTTCGGACTGCAATGTTAGAAAGTGCAGGGCGAGGAACTGCTTCTGTGGAAAGCCACATAACCGCCTTATTCACTTCCCCCAAACGAACAATAAATCTTCCGTACCCACACAAAGAGTTGAAGGGAGCGTCCTTAACCCCCGAGCACCTGCGTTTGTGGGGCAGAGAAAATCACATGACATCGCTTTCCCCCTAACTGAGAATGAAGAAAAGTCGTTCGTAGCTACCAGCTTCTTAAAAAATAAAACAAAAACAGTTTTACTCAGTAGCGTCCAGTGTTACCTTAGGGATAGATTTGGCATCTTGCATGAAGTGAGAGGGCTTTTAGATGTGGGGAGTCAGTCAAATTTTATTACTAAGGATTGTGCGGATAAATTACAATTAAAAAATGAGAAAATTAATTTGTTAGTAACTTGTTTGAATGAATCGACAATGGCAGTAAATGGGTGCGTTACAACCACCATAAGTAGTGACGATTTAAGTTTCAAAAAAGAGCTAAATTTATTAATTGTAAAAAAGATAACTGATTTGACCCCGAGTAAAATAATAAATGTATCGTTAGATAAACCAAACGAGATTAAACTAGCAGATTATAAATTTAATATTCCTGGTAAAATTGATGTGTTATTAGGGGCGGAAATATTTTACGAATTACTGAGACCAGGCCAGATTTATTGTGGGGATTCTCGACTACTATTACAAAATACTGTGTTTGGATATGTCGCTAGCGGAAGTGTAGGAGGTGAAGTGAGAAATAATAATATTCATTGTGGGTTAATAAGAGATAGTAATGAGTTGAGTGATGATTTTAATTTAGTGAAAGGACAACTCGGAAGTCTTATGAGAAACGTGCAAAGTGATAAGGTGTTGTATTCTGAGTATTGTAAGGGTATAAAGAATTATTTTGATGAGGGAATAATTGATGAGGCAACAAATCCTTTTATTTCAACAAATAACCCAGTGTTTTGTCTTCCTCACCAAGTGATGATAAAAAATGAATCTCTCACAAAGAAAGTGCGAATAATATTTGACGCTAGTGCACACGAAAGAACGGCGTTGGAAAAGGAAATGATATTGGGAAAAGAAAGGTGCAAAATAATGCAAGAGCAAAAACAAGTTAAAAGTGAACGAGCCAAAATGCTTAGTGTTGATCCAGATGCTGTAGTACAACCTGTCGCTATTGGGGAAGAAAAGGGTTTATCTAGAGACTCATTTAATGTACCGATAATTTCTGCTGATGAGGAGATGTATGAAGAAAAAGAAGAAACATCAGTCGATGTGATAAAGGATAAAGCTAAACATGTTAATCCTGTGTGTGTTAACTCGAATTTAAAGGCCTCAAGCAACGTTATACTTGTGCTCCATCATTTGTGTTTCAAACGTAAGAATTGGCAAGATAAGCGAGGAGTAGAAAGACATGGTTTGGAATTGCTTGATTTTATCAAACGATTTGGTATTATGAGAAGGAGACAAGCATTGCAAAAAAGAACGAAGACAACGAAAGCTAAACTGCGTAAGAGAGTTAGACTCTAATTGAGATTGAGTGAATACTCTCAAAAACTTCAAAATAGTGTTTTTAAACGGCGAGTCCAACCGGAAGTGACCATCATGGAGATTTGTGTTGTGAAGGAAAAGCGCAGCTCGTGCGGGACAAAAAGAAATAGAGTGAAAGGAGCACAACAGAGACCCGGACGGCATCAGGTGAAAAGTTACGAGGTGAAATCGGAACCCTGAATGGAAAATTACCGAAGTCCTTGATCCCGCGAGGGGAGAATTCTTGCGGGGACCGAGAGTGTCCCCCTCCTCTGCACCACCAGTTGAAACACAATGGGAACCGGACATTTGTTCCCCCCCCCCCAAACGAACACTCTTGAGGAGTAGCCCAGGAGGTAAAATAATCGCCATTGCCCAGGAGGTAATATAATCAATCCTTATCTAGATTGGACATTAAAAATTCATATAATGTATCCTTATTATTAATTTTTTTCTGTTAACGTTGTATATGCATATATGTTAACCTTAATATTCATTTAAAGGTGAAATTTTAACAGTTTGCTATGAAACTGTCTATTATTGAATTATATAGTATTTAGTGTTGTTTGCATGTGTACTCTTAAAATTAATTCAATAATGCTATTTGTGAAGCTTGATATTTATAGTAAAATAATTTGGTTTGTTTACTTGCTATTTGAATATAAAGAGTGAAGAAAAGTTAAGAGAGCATTTTGTCGTATCATAAATCTTAATTCTTTTCTAGACAATTAATTACTTAGATTTTGTGAATTTTCCTGTGTGTGTGTTTCTTTGTAAGTAAACAGTATTGTCTTTATTGTTCAACATTTTTTAGGATAATTCTTAGTAATACTCTTACGTGAAGTGATTTTTATGTACCTATATGTTTCTAGTGTAGTGTTTTTTGGCAAAACTTGTTACGTGTTCACAAGTTATGGGTCAATTGCCAGCCGAGAGAATATCTCAGAGTTTTCCTTTTAGCAAAGAGGGAATAGATTTTTGGATTAAATATCCTAATCAAAGAAAAGGAGTTTTAAATAAAGTCTGTGTGTGCATGGTGACAAAGGTGTGTCACCTCGAACTAGTTACAGATTTATCTAGAGAGGCTTTCATTGCAGCTTTAAAACGATTATTTAGTAGACGAGAAAAATCGGAACGTATATTTTCGGACAATGCTACCAATTTTGTTGGCACGCAATTAGAGCTAAAAAGACTTAGAGAAATTATGAGTAATAGCAACAGTAATTTGAGTAACTTTTTGTGTGAAGAACGTGTTGAGTGGAGTTTTATTCCACCAAGAGCACCAAATTACGGAGGCCTGTGGGAGGCCGGAGTGAAATCCGTCAAATATCAACTTAGGCGTGTAATGGTAAATTTAAGATTTACATACGAAGAAATTTTAACTATTCTTAACCAAATTGAGGGAATTCTTAACTCGCGTCCCCTCTATCCTTTGTCGTGTGACCCTGACGATTTAGACGCTTTGACTCCTGGTCATTTCCTAGTTGGTCGCCCTATTACAGCCGTTGCAGAGCCAAGTTTAACTGAAGTGTCTGATAACAGGTTAAAAGTGTGGCAAAAGCTAACAAAAATTGTGCAACAGATTTGGAAACGTTGGTCAAATAATTATTTAAGTACACTTCAAAATCGAAATAAATGGTATTTTGCAAAGAATAATGTAAAAATAAATGATATGGTAATTCTGAAAGAAGATAATTTACCTGTGTGTAACTGGTCTCTTGGTCGAATTCTTGAAGTGTACTATGGTAAAGATAATAAAATAAGAGTAGTGTTAGTGAAAACTAAAAATGGAGTTTTTAAACGTCCTATAACGAAACTTTGTGTTTTACCCTTTTCAACTGAATAATGTATGTAAAAATTTCAAATCTGTATTTTTTCAATTCAATTTTGTGTATTTGAGTACTTTACCTTTTTGTGTATTATTGTTTTTGTATTGTGCATTATTGTGTTATTTGTGAATTGTTGAATGTGTCATTCAACCCGGGGGCGGATGTTCAGTGTTGAACAAATAATTCTTGTGACGCCCACAATAACAAGTGAATATTTGTCGTGAGAGGGCGCTAGTGTGTATAGAGTTCAGTGTATGTGTAAACTTTGTGTGACAAAGAGCGTATGGAGAACGCTCTAATAAAATTCTTGTTGCAACGGTTTCGTGCCATTTAATTTGTGGTGTAAACAATTATAGAGATAAAACAAAATGTGCAAACCAGTACCAGTGCGCGTAGAAATTTAACTGTAAAAATCTGTCTTCCAACTACGCAATCATCCCGAATAAACCGACACATTTTAGATATTTTCTTAAAATTAATTTATGTGGAGAAAAACTGGCAGTGGATAACTTGGAATTTTTTTCTTTCATGACTAATAATGATGTTGGATTTTTATAATAAACTTTTATTTCTTTATACTATAGATAAAAATTCTTTTTTAAATAAAAGGGTCAAACTTTTTTACAAATTATTTAAGCTTTAATTCACGCTTGATTGGAATCGAATTATCTTTCATATTAGTAGTGCCGGTTTATCGATTGGGTGCTTGGGGCGGGCGCCCAGGTGCTCGGGTCCGTATAAGCTGGATAGTCCTGTTTTCTAGTTATAAGTTTCGATCCGACAGTGCTAATGGGGCCCGTAGTGCATCTGCGCCCAGGGCCCGTAATAAGCTTAAATCGGCCCTGCATATCAATACAATTTTAATTATATATTGAATGCACTAATTGAGTATCATAAATATTAAAACTTAAGCAAAAATACATTATAATAATCTAAAATGAACTAAATGTGTGATTTAAATTTCTCATAATTTATTAATTTTTATAATTAAATTTTCTTTTACTTATTAAACATATTAATAATTTTAACAATAAACTTAATAATTAAAATAATATAATAAAATTTAGTTTAATATATATTTTTAATAAAAGCAATAATACAGTTCCGTGGCGCACACAAGGGGGGAGTCCTAGGGTTCCGGACCTCCCCCCCCCCCAAAGCCTTTGATTTTTTTCGATTGATTATAATTCTATATAGTATATAGTACATAAAATTTCCTTTTGTATTTTTCTTCAAAATTAACTTTATTAATTAATGCTAATTATTCATTTATTAATTTTTTACTGTTTTTTGTTCCCGAAAATCTACAAAATTTAAAAAAATATGTTGGGCGGCGTATTGAATCATGGTACGAGAACAGTGGACTTTTTGGACCCCCTCCCCCTTGAAAAATTCCTGTGTGCGCTACTGATACAATTATATTAGTACTAATGCAGCGCTCCTAATACTACTTTATTTAACATCTTATGATTTACGCAGGTTCGATTATTTAACTAATGTCTGCATCATGATAGTGGTTAGTACTTTTAAATCATAATTAAAGACAACGCAAAATTAATGAATTACTCGGATTAAATTAAAACAAATTCGTTTATTACTTTTAAAACGCATCACTAAATTAGAATTAAACGCTATTAAAATTTTAAGAATAAGAATACTACAAACATTTCACTTATCTGAAACGGAGGCCAGGCGATGGGTGGTGCTTTGGCTTTTTTGTTAAGTATATGTAAATAAACTCTCTTGATCTGCCGAGAAATTGAAATTGATCTGTCACCGGAGACTGGAACTTAATCAAGCTCCTCCGCTCCGTATCTGGAATTTGAGAGACTTTGCGATGTGTTCGTGGTTTGGGGTGGTGCTTCGTGGAGTGAGAGCCAATCGGAGTGAAGTACGTGGAGACTGTGGCGAGGATTGCTATTGGTAGTGAACTGCTGGTAATGAATGACTGCCCGGTTCGCATGAAAAAATGTTTAAACTATTGAGATAAAAAAAGATTTACATGGGATTGAGGAGAGAATTTACTCATCAAGGAAGTAAAGCCAATAGCGACAGGAAAAATCCTAATGTTAAAGTAACTGAAATCACCAGGGGGCGCTGACATCGTGAGGGACAGGGAAAATTCCCCTCAGTAGCAAAAGGGGAAAATTTTGAATAATGTTTTTCACATCTTAGTAGTGAGTGTCGCCGTGTAAAATTTTGGTTTGAGAAAAGCAAATTTTCTTTGGCTGGCGGTATGTATTTCCCCCTCATTATTTAACGATTATTATTGAACATCAACATTGTTTTAAAAACTAATTCCGTATTGTTTTTTACTAAAGAGTAATGAATCACTTTTTAAAAATAAAAACCGCGTGTTTTCTTTGAGGCTATGGATGAATTCAGATTGATTTCTCTTTTGCTTATCGAAAATGCAATTTAAAATATATTTTGATTAAATAGGAACCGATTTTAGTGTCAAACATACAGTAATCTAAAATCAATGCAATGCAATTTAAAATATATTTAACTCGATAAATAACTAATTGAGTTTAGTGTCAAAATTTAATCCATAAAAATAATTTTGTTTTATCTTTTTTCAGTAATAAAGGATAGTTGGCGAAATTCTTTGTGGGTATCGAAAATAAAAACTTTTTTTTTTTTGCATAAATTTGTGTGTGTTATCATTATCAGTTTTTCTTTTTAGTCTATATTCCTTGAAAAGTTTAACTATGGGTAGTGTTAGGTGTGTTTAATGTGGTAAGACCTTTTCTACAGTTTCAAACTTATACCGACATGCAAAATGGATTCATAAGGTAAGTATAAATAAACAGGTAAGATGTAATATTTGTAGTGTAGAACTAATTTCTAAAAAAAGCATTGGAGGATCGTGTTGATTTAGCGCATAATATTACAATAGAAAGGGATACGCGTAGTAAATGTGTAATGGCAAATATGTAATGTGCAATATATATGTTCCTTTTTACTGTAGGTTTGCTGTATGTAAAAACTCCAGGTTTACAATGTTTCTACTAGTTGATTTAAATAAAAAAAAAAGATACATTTGAACTTTTGCAAATGGATAACTGTATAAAAATGAGCTGGTTATATACATTAAATTTAAAGTCTCAATAGTAATGATATTGTAACAACTTAAAGATTTCTTAACTGAATAAAAACTCATATCTTATTTGAAATCACTTTCCCGTTAAAATAATTGTCATAGTTAATTCAGTCATGTTTAATTCTAAATATTGCAGGTGATTTACAAACAAAAACTTAATTACATTTTTTCAGAAGTTAATTTTGTTCCCTATCCTAAAGATACCCATTTGTAGAGGTTCAACTGTATTCACTTCTCTGTGGCTGCTACCTTGACGTGGTAGAGAAGCTTAAATATCATTTGAAATTTCAAATGGTATAACTAAAAGCAGTCTCAAATTGAATTATTCATAATAAAATTTCAGTTTAGGAAAACTAAAATACACATTTTGTATTTTAATGTATTGCTCTTTATATCTAGAAAGAAGTATACTTCATTTATAATTCAAATACATCACATATGTGTAGTTGTAGCAAAAAGAGAAATCTAAATAAAATTTCTATAATTATTCTAAGTACTTTTTTTGTCTCAAACTACTTTATCATTATCAAATAAGTCTGAGTTTAGCATCTTCTGAATTATGTAAATATGGCCTAACACAAAATGTAAACATATATCTATGACATTAGGAGTAGGGTTAGTTATCACTCAAAAAGTTTAATTAATGTTGGTTCACACTTACTTCTGAATTCTATTAAAGCTTATCACTTATTCTAAGTCAAAAGAATGCATGTAAATAAAAATAATTCTGAATAAAACTATAGTGTAATACCAAAAAATTCAAACACAAAATGCATCCATCAATCATTGATTGTTAAGTTATTTTTTAATCTTTTTAATAATATTTATTATGTAATGATTTTAAAGAAAAAAAATTTAAATAACTCTTAAAAAGAAATTAACATTTTAGATGTAAAAAAATTACTGTGTTGCTCTGTCATTTATACTATTTTGTTGATGATATCACTTATAATTTCCAATTTTTAGAGTAATAAAAATAGAGTTAACAGACTTAATTATAATTTTTTTGTTTCTCTTTTCAGGAAAACATTAGTTAATCTTCTATAATAATTTATTTTATATTGATCTTGCATTGATCTCTATCTTTGTAAAGTGTCATTATTTCTCGTGTGTTACTGTCTTATTTGTATCTGTAATTTAATTAATAGTATCTTTTTATGGAACCATGAATTGTGTGTGCATCAAACCTAATGACGTTAAAGGAGCAAAACATTTGATTTCCAAAATGAATTTCTTTTATACCAAAATCTTGTTTCTAGTTATAGTTAAATTTGGATAAAAAAAAAGATCTATATACCTTTATGTGATGCAATTTTGATCATATTTCACTTTTTGTGTACACGTGTTTTGCTTTTATCCTGCTTTCCTCTACTGCATATTTACACCTTGGAAGTTCAAAAACCTGCCTTACATTTTTAAGTATTATTATGGGGAACATTTAAATAAAAGGGGGAGGGAGAGTAAATTACTGCAAGGTAATACATTTAATATATGTATATTAAAGATAAGTAATACAATGTATATATATAATGTATGTAAATATCTTGTTTAGAACTTTCAAATGAGAAAATGTATTAATTTTACTATTACAAGATAAGTGGCATAGTTTGTAAAAGATATATTTCGAAAACTATTGATAGAAGCCTAAAACTAATGTTATCTTGTACAACTTTATACCGAATACAGCAAATTGAAAGGTTAATAATTATATATAAACCTCTGAATGTAATTTTTTTGTACCTTAGATATTAATTTGAATGTAAGAATATGTGAAAATAGTTATTGTGTTACAGCTACTTTGTTGGAAATTTCAAACCGAACAAAAATAAGAATTATATACATTCCTTAATCCCCCCCCTTCAGATTACTCTTTTAATTCACTTTTATTTGTGTTAGAATTTTGTTTGGTTGAGATACTAGCTGATGTTTTTTATAAGGCTAAATGTACTTATAATTTTAGTCTTTTAGAGAATATTTGTTAGTGACTTTTCAATGTACATCATTGCATTGATATTATTGTTTTTATTACTATTTGTTTTAATTGAACTAATATTGTGGATGAGAAATTGTTAATTATATATGTGTGTATATATATATATAGTGTTGAAATTTTGTTTAAAATAAAAATTTTCTTTTGTATATGGAGTTTTTCAATTGACTGAATTGCATTACACAAATAACTAATTAATAAATTGTGGAATAAACTTTTAATACATGCTTTCATGTGAATTATTCATGAAAAATTTTCAGGTTACCATAACTTTAAAAATAAATACAAAATTGAATGTGAACTAAGTTATTAAGAAATAAAAATATAGATTATATTTACCCTTATTTGAAAGACTACATTAAAATCATACAGAAGTAATACAAATTACTGATAACAAATCATTCAGTGATATTTTTTACTCTATATCAAAGTTAATATAGTATTTTCAGGTGCAGAAATCAGGTTGCCAAATTTTCTAATTAAACATGGATAATTTGATTTCTTTTAAGTACTTCATTTGTGTGTTAAACCAAAATTGCACATATTATTAATAAACCATATGTTTTTTCTATTATTTTTTTAAATAATTTTAATTAGGTTAGATATTAGTACATATTTTACATACATATATTAGTACATACATTAGTACAAGCTTTTATATCATATAAATTGTGTAATGACGTTATAAGTTGATAGTAAAAAA
>BMAO01013093.1:0-18595 GCA_019973975.1 Trichonephila clavata | reverse complement strand
TTCATGGAACTTGAAGTTTATTTTCAACTAACAGTCTATAAAAAAAAATGAAATAACAAGAACTTTTCAAATAAGTAAAGTTCGCAACACTGAACAAACAACGAAAAGAATTTAGGTGAAATCCCTACAAATTCGGAAATTTCTTTCAACTGAATTGCGTCGATTACAGTTATGTTGCAACCTTTTTATATTTATATCTAAAATTTGGAAGAAATCGCAATTCGGCTGCCCTTTGTATAGATATCCTGCTTAGAATCTAAAGGAATTCATGATACCAAAAAGAGTGTTGTAGATTGCAATAAGCAGTGATTCTCAAACTTTCAATATTTGCGACTAAATTTTCAGTCATAATTTTCATCACGCCCCACTTCTTACAATAACAATGTACTGAAGGCAATTATTGTAATGTATTTGATGGTAAAACTACGATGCAATACGACTTTAATTTTAACGCACTAATTAGATAAATATTAAGTTTTGTATATGACAAGCCCAAGAGAGTCACTAGAGTAATTACTGAACTTGTTTTTAATGAATATTGATCAATTAATTATGAAATACTTTGTGCAGAACTGATACATTATAAGTAGTGCGTATTATATCAGTTTGAATGTGTATTTCATTTTTTATTATATAGGAATATATTTTGCTTTGTAATTATTTTAAATTGCAAATTTTTTATTAAATTGATAATTATTTAAATATTTTTAATTTCGATTTTTCGTAATATGCTTGCGCTTCTCCCCCCCCCCAAGTAGAGTCATCACGTCCTCCTTAGGGGTGCGCAACAGTTCGAGAAACGTTGCGATTTCGAAATTTGAGAACAATTTAATAACAGGTATACATGATACAGAATATGATTTGAGGAAGAAAAGCCAAGCGATTTACGTAATTATTTGGCCAATAGTGAATAGTGATTTGTTAATTTAGATAAAAAAAACAACGAAAGAGAATAATTGTGCTTTTTAATAACACTGGGTGGTTGCACGTTCTCTGTAATTTAAATTTTTTTCTCTTTTTTTCACCCTCCAATTTTTTTGCGCCCTGGGCATGTGCGAGCGTGCCTAAGCGGAGAGCGGACTTGGTAGTGGGGGGTACGTTACGCCACTGGACAACGGTCATCACATAATAATACGTCTATCACTTTTGCAATTGGCATGCAGTTTGAATTAACTGTTTTTCGGAGGGAATGTACAGAATAATATTTAACGACCTTAAAATTATCCGGATCATGATATAATTAAGACGGAGTTGAGAACGGAAATGA
The DNA here is from genome assembly GCA_019973975.1 of Trichonephila clavata. Lineage (NCBI taxonomy): Eukaryota > Metazoa > Arthropoda > Arachnida > Araneae > Nephilidae > Trichonephila > Trichonephila clavata. The sequence continues at coordinate 17,328 of BMAO01013093.1, read as the reverse complement.
GGCCCCACTGAGAGTGAGGTCCGTAGCCCGGGCCTAGTTGGCCCATGCCTTGAGACGTCCCAAACTACAATACAATGTGACTTTAATTATAACCACGCTATTTATCAAGATAAATATTTTGTATATGACAAGACCAGGGTAGTTACTAGTAATTACTAAACTTGTTTTTTAATTGAATATTGATAACTTAATTATCTAGTACTTTGTGCAGTACTGATACATTTATAAGTGTTGAGTATTATAGCAGTGGGAATTTGTGTTTATTTTTTTTATATAAGAATGTATTTTACTTTGTAATTATTTTAAATTGTAAATTATTTTATCAAATTGATAATTATTTTAAATTTTTTGTTTTCGATTTTTCGCCGTAAATTCGCGCCCCAGTATCACGCCCTCCTGGAGGGAGCGCACACAGTTTGAGAAACGCTGCGATAAAGATTTTATTTTCGAGTTTTGAGAACAATTTTACAACAGTATACATGAAGCAAAATATGATTTGGAGAAGAAAATCAAGAAGATTTACATAACTTAAAAAACAACGACGTTGAGCCACAACATCTCCTCAGCATATAATGAATAAAAATTTATGCGGATCAAATCATTTCCAATTCCTGTTGTTGCATGTTATAATTCTTAGATTTGAACACGTTCCGTATAATAGCGCGAACTCCACACGGAACGTGTTTTTATTGTTCGTATCGGAATCAAATTTTGTTTTACACAAACGAAAACAATCGGCAGAAACGAAAACAAAATTGTATTAAATTATATATAAAATATAAAATTAAAAAAAAAATCTTATTTTATTGCAAAAAAATATAAAACATGCAAAATTACAAGTTTTTTATTAACAACTTTTATGTAGTAACATTAAATTAAAAACTATAAGTACTATAAATTTTGGCGCCCCTGCCCAGGCACCCTTTGTGCGGTGAACAATTTGTGCCCCACCCCACACGCGGCGGCCCTGCGGTGCTCTGTGGAGTCACAGGGGAATCAACGAAGCAGAAGTTGACATTCTGGGGTATTGAGATTCTGTTTCAAAGAAAATATTATACACATTTTAAATATAGCTATTAGTACAAGAAACGTTTTTTTTTAATTCATCTCTACTGGACAAATTAAACATCTACAGCAACTTTAATATTTGTTAATGTTACATAATACTATTTACTGGCTAGTTTTGAAGAAACATCGATAATTTCAAAACAGTATTTTACATTTTAAAGAACAAATACTTCCAGTAAATCATTTAAACCAGAATAAAATGACTTTAGTAAGACAGTCTCCCTGGGGAGTGAGCATTAATGAAAAGCTTTAATTTTTTTGTTGACTACGATTTAATTAAATATGTAGTAACTCGAGAAATTTACTTACTTAAAATTTCGATTTCCGCACTGTCGTTGCCAAAGGGCGTGGACAGTGGCAGCGTCAGAATCAGCTCCTCTAAAAACCTCATCTCGAAGTCCGTCAATTCTGCTTCTTTGGGTACTTCACCACCCCCTATTTTTCTCCTCTATTGTCGCAAAATGCTACTTTTTTTTATTCATTTTCTTTTTTAAATTTAAGTAACACTGACGGATTTGTTGTGGTTGTGGATTCACCTCTCCGTCAGTGTCGTTAAACTGTCGCGCAATTTCTGTGTATGTTTCGCTTTTTTTCAAGCTACTAACAGCATTTGTTTCTTTGCATTCATTACGTACAAGTGCGGCTTCATCAAAACCAACACCTTACATTGAAAAAGGTGGATTATCTCGCAAGATTGATAATGGAATTTACTGTATACATCAACTGGACATTCACAATAATACACATCTCAATACAATTAGGAGAAAAAAAGGATAATATATATTTTTGTTTTACAAAATTTTCTGAAATATTCCGAACAGAGGTATCGTTTCTAAGTGGAGAAGTAATCCTGCGTACTCTAATCTTCAGTAAAAGGATCATCACCGCAAGAGTTTTGCACAAATTTAATTTACAAGGCAATGCATTCAAAAAATTTACTGATAAAGGCTGTGTCAAATAGATCAGCATTTAGATTTAATTTACAAGAAAGGAAGTATTTTAATATCATTTAATTTATAATTGTTTTCTAACGTGATAATAGCCCTTGTTGGGAATACCACTTACAATCAAACAATCAAAGAAAGAAAAGCCTATGTTTCTTCTCAATGAAATAAAGTCCCTAAAGGTTTAGTAAATAAGTCTGAGGAAACATTAAACCATCTATGTTCTTAATTCTATTCATATTTTCGCATTAGAAAAAGTATTTTTTTTGTGTTTGTTGATTTGGGGACAGACAGCTCTTTTTTCTTCTTTTCATTTGATAAAAGGATTAAAGAAACAGCAGTAGAAGGTATCAATCTGAAGTATTTTAGTTAATAACAAAAGCCATTGGAAATATATAAAGCTTTAACATAGTGTTTTTATCATACTGTTATATTTAAAATATTACGCAATTTAGATACATATTTCATAAAGTTAAATAAATTCACCAAATGATAAATATAATTTTATTAATGATTTATATCCTATACAATTATAAAAACTCATTCAGTGATCTAATTTTCACAAGGAATACTTTTTAAATTTTCTTAAATAATTTATAAAGTAGAAATTTATGAAAGATTAAAAAAAATCAGCATTTTGAAGCTCAAAGCTCCTTTCTATAAATGATACTCAACTGTTTTAATGTCCAAATATATTTTTGTTTTGTGACTTTGACTTATTACTTTATAAATTTAAAAATATGCAAAGCTTGAAATTGCTTGTGGCTATTTGATATTAAATCTCAGAATAATGTTTTAATTTTTCTAAGAAAATAATATTATAAGTGTTTAAGCAAGAATCACTATACTTTGCAATCATTTGTGCTAAAAAATTACCCATTAAATGAGCACAAGTCTTTTTCTGAATTTTGTTGATATACTTAGATTTCTGTTAACTCCCAAAGTATTCCTTGTGCAAATGTGTTTATTAAATTAACACAAAGATAACTGCAAATTATAACGAAGTATTCTAACATACACTAAAAGTATCTACACACTAAGATTGAATAACACTAAAAAAAACAAAAAGGACAATAGTTATTAATAAATTATTAAAAATGTTTCCTTTCTAATATAGGTTTTCTGGAGTAATGTGAAAAGAAATATAGAATTAAGCATGTGTAAGGAGATTAAGTTAATGCATGAAGTATGCTTTCAGCAGTCATATATGGGTTTTACATATGAAGATACAGCAGGTGTTATTAACATGAATTGATTTCTGACTCTGTTTATTTATGAATGTTTCCCATTTTTAAACTTAAGATTTTGAATTTTGGACAATGATCATTACTTTAAAGTGTTGATTATGAATTTATTTTATCAGTGTGTGCATGACAACATCTGTTCTGGGGTATGCTAGAAAAAAAATAGAAACGCGGAATTATTTTCAAATTTTAAAGAAAAGTAAAACACGAAATAAAACCTTTTACTCTAAAATTGGTGGTATTTTAGGTTTTCAGATCCAAATAGCTGGTTTTATTGAGTATGTAGCTTATTGGGTCGCTAATGTGAGTCAGTTTAGTCAAATTAGTGGTAAATATGAGACAAATATTCATTCAAAATATCTTCCAAACCAACATTTTATTTTCAGAACAATAACTAACTAAAATTTTATTCTATTGCCAGGAACCATTTTATATTAGCCAAGAAATAAATTACAAATAAATCGTCTGCTGAAAAATAATATTTAACAAATAAGAATTATATTAATATTAAAATATTAATATGTAAATTATTATTTAATTACAAACAATCAATAATGAATCAATAAATTAATAATTAATAAACATATAATAATTTAGAGTTCATTTTAATTATATTCTTAAATATACAAAAAATGTTTTCTATTTTAAATTAAATTGTATGCCAAGAAGAAAGGTAAGAGTTAAGTTTCCTCTACACACTCCCTCCCTAGTCCATGGCGATACTAAAATGTAATCTTTGAGATAGTCAGGGATGTGCTAGTTTGATATCCTGGGTCTACGTGTAAGTTGTTGTTTATGTTCGCCAAGATGGGCAATAACATTACAATATGGTTACCTTGATATTTTTAACATCTGGTAATGTGGTTGCTATGGGATAACGTATATTAGAAATAATTTTTATTGGCTTTTCTTAGAGTAACCCTAGTAATTTCAGATGATTTTAATTCGATTTCTTTAACAATTTAACCGTTTTAATTGTAATTGCTCTATCTTGCAAATAAAACAGTCCTCTCTTTTATTTTGTGCTATTTTCAAATACAGATATTTTAATATAATAAGTGAGTACTGGGATATTTTTTTTACAGAATGAGTGTTGTACTTTAATTATTGGTATAAATAACATCGACTACTTTCACTTTATTTTACTTTTTAAAAATGTTTTTTGAACGTTCCTTGTTTGATGCAATTCATTGAAGGAGCTTGCAGTTTTTGGAACATTGCACATTTGCAGTACTTTTTATTTACATTATGTAATTATTTTATTAATATAATATAAAAATACAATTATTATTATATGTAATCATATAATATTCATTATTTGTAAAATTGTTTTTTAATCATATTTCTTATAATTATTCAATGTTATTTATAATTATATTGTTTACTAGCCGTTACCCTCCCGCTTCGCGGGTATTTCTGATGTTTTATAAATATATCTGTTTATATTCTGACAGACAGACAGACAGACAGACAAAAATTATATAAAAAGTGGTTTTTTGTTATGAGTACCGTATATACTTTTAGTACATTAAGTAAAAAGCTGCTAATTTGAAATTACAAACAGACACTTCAATTTTATTTATTTGTATAGATATAGATTGGGATTATAATAACTATTGTTTAAATGTGACTAAAAATGTAAATTAAAAAAGAAAGGATTAAAACTAACCGTAAAACTTATCAATTTTTTGTTTCTTGCATTGCTTTTTACTTATGAAGCCTTGATTTATTATTTTTAAAAGTGCATCCGAAACAGCCGATGCTCTTCTTAACTGAACAGTGAGATAACTATCATAAAAAAAAATTATGGCACGTGTCAGCGTATTATCATGTGCGCGGAACACTGTTATGTCTCATGAAGAGCATTGGTCACCAGTAACCAAAACAAAGACTTCATTAGCTCAACTTGGCGTTCATCTTGGCATTCAGTTTCACGTTCACCCGTATAGTTTCCGTTCCCATAAGAATCGGGGATAAAATATAGCCTATGTTACTCCCCGTTAATGTAGCTTTCCATTAGAGAAAGAATTTTAAAATCGCACCAGCCGTTTCTGAGATTAGCCGGAACAAACAGACAGACAGACAGACAAAATTTTAAAAATTGGTTTTTGTTATGAGTACGTATATACTTTTAGTGCATAAAGTAAAAAGCTGCTAATTTGAAATTACAAACAGACACTTCAATTTTATTTATTTGTATAGATTTGTAAGTATTATGTTATTTATTTATTAGGATGTTATTTATTCATAATTATTTTTTTGTTATTTATTTATAATTATATTGAATGAGTATTCTTATGTACACTCTTATTACGATACGATGTGGTTACTCTTTTATAATTACTATTAAACTATATGATATGATTATTATTATATAAAATAATTATTGTTAAATCATACTATATGAATATATATAATTATTACTATATAATATATTAATATTCTATATAATAATTACTATAAAATTATATTGCAGGATTATTTTTTATTTTTGCATAATATTACTATTAGTAAATATTTTTTTAGATTATATTGATATTCATTTTTTATTAATTGTGGTTATTCTCAATCTCTTCCTATATTCTTCATTTGAAACAGATTTTACTGTATTTCAAAAGTTCTTTAAAATTATTTTCCTGACGATCTCTTACCGATAGGCCACCATCTTGGATTCCATTCCAAAGACATGCGCTGCTTGGCATGATTCTTTAGCGCGCCAAGCAGCGTTTAGCATGTAGACCCAGGATATCAAACTAGTTCCGTCAGGAAATTTAACGTGTCTACCAGACTTTGTTACTTGTAAATTTTTTATTTCAGGATTCACTGTTGTTTTCAGACTTTTAGCTTCATCTTTGACAAAGAATGCTAGTTTTAAGTGATCAATGGAAATTCTCTTAATTAAACAGTCGACATCAACATCAAAAATGTTTTTTCTTTTCTGCATTTAACAGGGTAAGGTCCAAGGTAGGTAGACTGTAAAAGTGATGCAGCTGTATTATTAAAAATGAAGACAAGGGAACAACTGGATAATTCTGAAGCTATGAAAATTGTTTTTCTTCCATGTGTAGTGGTTGAGATTGGTCTAAGTTCTGAAGGTAGCGTGTTCATATCACGTCCAGGTCACCAAATGAAGTGGCACGCTGATCTGGTAGGACAGAACCCGGGACCTTTGGATCCGAAGCCGAGTAACTTAACCACTACACCAAAAATGATCATCTTGAAGCGGTGGTTGTTACTGGCTTATATAGATGATACCTATGAAGTATTCCTTATTTTTGTTCAGAATTTGTGGTTTCTCGAAATAGGTCTGGAATCCTAAGAATTATATTTCTATTAAACAGAAGAAAATTAATTTTGGTTGTATATGCTTATAAATAAATATATTATAATATAAAATATTAAGTTTATATTATAAATTTTTCCCTCCATCTGTGCATTCGTGGCCAAAAGCCCTTGTGTAGCTGAACAGTATAACATTAATATTCATTCACTTACCCTCCATCTGTGCACTCCTTTCTGTATTTAAATATGCTGTCAACCAACTTTGTCAAAAGACATCACCAAATGCAGCAATAAGTGTGTGTTCAAACTCAATAATCATAAAGATGTTTTTGGCAATGTCTTTTTGATTCACAGTATTGGTTGATTGTATAATAGGCAAGTACCTTTTTCTTTAGTAAAACTGTTTAGAAAATTTGCATATGAAAATTGATTTAAAGTGCTAGTTGTTTAGTATTGTATATATATTGTAGGTTTAGAATATACCCTTATTTTATGTAAAGAGTTTTAATTGCTAGAAATGTATTACTATCAAAATGTTCTTTAAACTTTTTTTTTACTTTTTTTTTTTACAAGGAATTTATGTTTATTTTACATACTGTTATTTTCATATCTATAAAATAACACTATACTATTATTGTAGGTATTTTTTGTTGAGAAGTTCAGAATAGTCCTACCTACAAATAGAACATCCATCAGAGTTCTTGCAGAATTTTCCACCAAGGTAAGATGAGTTTTTTTTTTCTCCTTTTTTTTAATTTCACAAAAGTGTGATGTATATCATGAGATATTATTTGATTAATTAAAAATGTTTTGAATATTTTTGTTAACTGTGATTAGTAATGAACAGACAGGTTTTCAATAAGGAAGTAACATAAAACTGCAAAAATTTAATCAATCATTATTTATATGTATAATTTGCTTTTATATGTCCGGTTACATCAATTCTGCAAAAGAATAGTGGCAACATTTTTTTAAATCAAATTGAGACACACAATGTCATTATTAATCTTGCAATCTGTTCCTAATATAGTATTAAGACTTTTTATTAATTTTTGTTTCATTACATTAATTCTTATCTGAATAAGATTTTGTTTATTTAAGAGTTAAAATGGTTTGCTGACCTTATAGTAGATTGTGCAGAAACATTAATTTATAGGTGGTTTATTTTATTGTTAATAAATGTAAATACAATCTGTGTGCATACATTTCAAAGAGATAGAAATTTCTTATCAGTTTCTTTGCAAATAAAACAAATTTGTTGAAGATCTGAATTTTTATTATGTTCGTTTGAGAGAAATTTATTTTTCTTTTGGAAATATTTGTAGCATATTTCCAGATACATGGACACAAAAATCCTCCAATAGGTAGTTGGTTAAGTAGTTCCTTCTTATTTTTTTCCATAAAATACAGAGCAGTTATCAAGAACATCATAAGCATTATTTATTTATTATTCATACTATTTCCTTTACTATAGTTTATATTTGTTATAAAAAGTAAAAGCCAGACTATATAACTCGAAAGTTATGTACCCTAGTTTATATTTAAGGCTCTGAATGCCTCTCATGGAAGCCCTCACTTTTCCCAAGCTCTTTTTAAAATCTCTCCATACAGAAGGAACAAAATTCCCTCTTCTAAAAACTTTCTAGTAAAGTCCTATAATTGAAAATATGATAATACTGAAATTACTATACATCCTGTATCTTCGCCCAGGATGTCATGAAATCTGCATTAAAAGGAATGGTTTTTCTTGGAAGGTTTCTTGTTCTCATATTCAAAGCAACAAACTGAAACAAATTATGATCATCCACTTTAGATTTCTATAAAAGTGTCAAATGAGAAATTTATATTCTATACCAGTGGTCCCCAACCCCGGTTCATGGATCAAATAATACCAGGCCACACAGGGAACATTAAATTATCTTCATTTTATTTACTGTGGTGTATTTCTCTCGAGTATGCACGACTTTTTATGAAAATCTCTTTATATTCCTTTATGCTCATTTTTTTGGTGTGATTGTATTTTATACTGAAGACTTGTTTAAATAGAAGTAAAATTATTAAATCAAAACAATCTAAAATATAAACAATCAACGTCTCCTCCTCCCCCTCAACAGGGAGGAGGAGATTATCCAATCCAATGTTGACCAGTCCTATTATCCAATGCTGAGCAGTCTGCAGCAGTAAAAAGGTTGGGAATCACTGTTCTCTACCACTATAGACTGACTCCCTTTGGAGGATTAACACAGTTTTTCTGAAGAAAGAATGCAATTAGTTATTTTTCAAACCTTTCTATTTTCACTTTTATTTCATAGTCTGGTTTTCAACTTTGTCAACTTAAGGAACCTTTCAAACTATAAGATATTTTCTGAGAACCCATGTTCTGTCATTAAAATAATGTTTCTTAAATAACTGTATAAAGTAGATGTTACAAGATTTTATTTAAAGACACTCAATGAAAAGTATTGTATTTTTATTTAAAAATTTTAGCATAAAATTAATGTAATTTACTCATTAAGAACATTAATTTGTGCTCCAGGTGTCATCTACTCTTGCATTTTATTTAGTGACTGATATGTGTTTGGATTGTTTTACAGAAATTGCTGAATTCTTACTCTATTGAAGTTCTCTATTTTTGCATTTTTTGTTCAAGTTTAATTTGTCTGTATTTTTTGTGTGTGTTTTTGCTGCCACATGCATTGTGTAAGATTTCTCCTTAAAATGTTGTTCTGAATGGTATTAAGTGTATGGAAATACTATGCATATCCTGCTTGAGTTTGCAACCAAAAATTTAAGAGTTGTTAAAAGTTAAGTTTTAATACTAAAATCTGTTAATAAGACATTCCTTCTTCATAGGCAAGACTTCAGATTTATCATAGTACTCAAATGGAGTTTTTATCCATTCATGCTTAGTTCTTTTCTTCTGAGAAATTTTCAGTTTGAGGACTTTTTTAGTTTTGAAAAACATTGCATGTGATCCTCTTTGACATATGATAACTTCAAGTTTAATTTTATAACCAGTGCATTTATTTTATTCTTGTAATATGTGAATTCAGTCTTAAAGGGATATGTTTACTTCTCTCTCATTTGACTTGGCAAAACATGCCTTCTAAATAGGACAAACATTGTAACCATATTTTATCACATTATTTTGGAGTATACTTGTCATTTTGCTTACTTTCTCCCTTTAAAAAATTTTACCATATTTTTCATTAAAAAAGTTAGCTCAAAATTTTTTATTTTCATAACCATCTGACTTCTGAATGGAATAGCAGAGTTCTAAGATTGCTAGATTATTCTTCGAATAATGAAGCAAATAATCCTGAATTTAATTCTTTAGATTATAAAATTTACATTTTTACAGCTTTTCTTGAAACATTTGTTAATGCATTTAGTATTCAAATTATCACAAGCATACAATGATAAACACAGCAATGAGGATGCTTAATATGTATTGCAGTAGAAACAATTCCTGACGTTAGAACCCAATAATGATTTTGCTCTATCTGTACAAATATTTTATCATAAATTTCAGTGTTCTGTGTTCATGTAAGTATAAATAATTTGAAATATTTTTCTCCAGTGGTTTTTTCTAAAGAGATTTTCATGGCAGCAGATTGGGGACTGTCTAACTCAATACAAAACTAACCAAGACTATCAAAATGGTCAAACCAGCAGCATTTGGTGGTTCATCAAACTGCATGGTAAATTGATTGGGAGAAGACTTAAAATGTAATATTAATTCTCAAAAATATGCCATTGTCTCAATTTGTCACATAATAATAGTAGTATCAGAGAGTGTCAAATTATTAATTTCCTTAAAATATTTTTTAAGGAATTTGCTAGGTATTACATGGTTTTATTAACTGTTCACCAACTGAATATTCCTCGCCTGGTTTAGCAATTTGATTACTAATATGAACATAGTCTCCTGGAGATGTTTGTTTGTTGTAATGCATATATATATATATTGAGAACAGATTTTATTTTGGTACTTAATTTGTCACATCTACATTGGAAATGTTCATTGTTTTTATTATGAAGACATGGATGAAGAGAATTTATGTCCCTTTTTAATTTAGCAGAATTTAATCTTCTTCATAATGATTGTTTCACCTGCATCACTGGGTTTATCTTCATTTACCATTCAAGTGAAACCAATTGCTGAATAGTTGGTGTTAAACTTTTGTATTTTTATACTGGCATATGAATATTCGAATAAAGTAACTGATGGAAGTACTTGCAGATCATTTACTATTGATTATTGTTAAATATCAACAGTGTCATTTACCATCACTGATGTTATCCCCATATTTTCTTTTTAAATCAGCAGTTTGTAACTACATATTTATTCTAAGAATTTGATTCATTGAATTAATAATGGTTAAAAAGGACACAGAATGCATAAAAGTGACTAGGTTAGAAAAATGACAAATCAAACTTTATTCTCATTTAACACAAAAACTAATTTTACTAGAATTTTTTTAAAAAGAGGTTATTTAAAGAAATCTACAGTATGAGATATTATTGGCTGCTTATATGAAGAAACAAACACAAGTTAACATATTTTTTTAAAAATACTCTTACAATATAACAATTATAGATTTGTTTAGTTAGCACTATTTTTTTTTTTGTTACTTACATTGTTTATTTACAAGGAAAACTTAATACAAATGTACTTGCATTTGATTTCCATTTCCAGCATAGTTTTTGTTTATCCTTGTCAAATTCTTTTATTTTATACTAAATGATTAGTTAATGTACTTTGAAAGATCACCAATATATTGTATTTCAAGCAAATTGTCAGTGACATTTGTGAGCAACTCTGTGGGCATTTTTTTCAATATGAGAGGGAAATAAAAAATTTTCTGGGAATAATAATCTTAATCGAAAATGTTTTTGGAATACTGATGTGCATCCAAGCTAAGAAAACACATGTTTATCAACTTAAAAATATCCTAAAAGGAACTGATAGTTTTAAATACATAAAATGAAAAGGCACAAAAAAAATTCAATAAAATGTTGTTTTTTTTTTTACTTTATCTTACACAGTGATTAAAATATTTAAACATTAAATCTTCAGGAACTACAAACAAGCTTTTGAAATTGAAGATATAGTAACCTATTTCTGTTTAAACATGGAATGCGGTTTCTCACCTGTTTCCTTCTTAATAGTTTTTTTTTGTCAAGGTCCATTATTTTCATTTGCCTTCAGACATGCCTTAAAAAACAAATGTGTTTTTTATCACTTTTGTTAGTATTAATCTCTGTCATTGTGCATCTCTTGTAATGGCTCCCAAATTCACGTACACAAAAAAGTCAAAGTTCCAGGGAATTACCTAAAGGAGAGGTTGTTCAAAACCACATTTTTCCAATTCTCTTTCTACAGCCATTCATACTGCACCATCAGTCAATGAGATTGCTTGTTCTCTCATCCAGAATAGAGAGAACTCTGCTTTTCCTACCAATCTGAAGCATTCCCCCGGTCTTCACCATATTCCTCCCCACACTGCTCCAATCAAGAACTTTTATGCAATGGAAGTAATACTATAACTTTTTTTGAAAGAAACATTGAAAAATAGATAGGTTCACTTGACAGGGTTCAGAGGGTTGCTCAGTTGACCTTTGAAACCTACATTAACTCTTTCCCTGGTGGCAGTGGGTTTTAAATCCTACCATGGTCTGGCAGGCAATTTAACAATTAAATGGCTGAAAAATTAATGGTCAAAGCGTGAAAACACGGCGTTGCCAGGTAAGAGTTGGATTTGTCTTGTCGTGTTATCGTGCCTATGCCAGGGGAAAAGTTAACATTTGCCATATTTTTTCCTGAAACATGGATTCTGATGATCATACAAACTGCATGGATAATATAATCTATTTTGCATACTAATTTATAACTTTTTAAATTTTTATTTTGACTCATGGAACCTCTGGATTTGACTTCTGGAACACTGGGATTCTCAGGAACATTGTTTAACCCTCCACTAGGCATGCTGCAAAAAATTCCATTCATAGACCATGCAGCCTCTGTCAGATGCATCACCTAATACTTACATTTGAAGATGATTTAATCATTTTATTAGTGAGATTTGACATTAAAATGTAATGTTATGTCTAAAATATTGACATCAAGTTAACTGTTTGTTACTAAAGCTTTTTTTGTATTATCTATAGCATACTATTTACCTATCAGAATAATAGATTGTTACTGAAGGAAAAGATAATAGACAGAAGTACCTATCTACCTGTATCACCCAAGCCTTTAATGGCCGTTGGGCAAAAAATAATACAAAGCAAAAAAGCTATGTCGTGCTAAAAAAAGTAAAGGAAAAACAGGAATGTGGCCTAAAAAAGTAGGTTCATGTTTGAATTTGTATATTGAAAATTTTTTAAAAAAATAATAATAAACAAAACATAGGGAAATTGAAACCACCTTCAGTAACCATCCCAATGTACAAAACTAATTACATCTACAAAAAGATAATAAAAAATATTTTTAATGCTTAAACAATTTTTAATAACAAATTATTTTGTCGCAAATTTGATTCCGTCAGGTTTCATATATATGTTACACATGCCGTAAAATAATATTTAAAATACAATTAGAAATTTCAATTTAAAACAACACATCACAAAGGTATTGGTTAGTTATCACTGTCTCCACTACCTATTCACATTTTTGACATTCTTGGTTGCAGTCTTTACAAATTTTCTTACAGTGTTCAAAGAGAGCACATGAAATTTTTGCATTTTACAAAACAAAATTTTGATAATCTATTTTTCTTAATTTTCTGGTAAAGGAAGCAGTACTTCCTCTGTAAAGTTCTTGGTGCTACTTTTCTTTGTTCTTTGTCTTGAACAGGGGGTTGTACATCTCATATTTCTTCAATCTTGAGTCGTAATGAAGGAGGCATGTGAATGTTATTCTCAGGCTGTCTTTGCTTGGCATCTCTCAGAAGCATCTCAACTAACAGCAGAAAAATCATCGTAAAGAAGTTGCAAAATACATGTTTCGAGTTATTTTAGTATAAAATTAAAAACTACACTTTATGTCACAGAAAAACATGAACATTTTACGAAATTGTAGAAAGTAATTAAAAACTACATTTTTCGGCACACTGCATCTATCAGATTCCAGAGCCCCTGCTGACCAAAATGTGAAACAGCCAACCCTTGTCCTTTGCACTGAACCCTAGTGTGAGTGAGAAAAACAGATAGAAGGAAGGGTGTGTTCCCGCTCATTGATGAATGCGGTGCCAAAATTATTTTTACTATGCATCTCAGATATTTGTGGGCCTAACGGAAGATTAAGGGTCAAAGGCTATCAATTTTAAATTACATTCTTAAGGACTCCAAAACTGCAATTAATGATATATATACATAATTCATATCCTTTTATAAATATTTCTGCATTCTGATTTTAGTAAAATAATTTAAATGGAAATGAAATCAGTGAGTGAATTTAATATATGGATACCAGTCAATCTATTGAAAGTAGCTGAATTGAGGTGGGGGAAATTGTAAAGGAAAGGACTCCTTCAAACATTTTCACAAAATCTGAAATATACTTATAAGAGAAAATTAGAATTAATAATTAAATTATTTGTGCTTATCTGCTCTTAAGTCATTTTCTAGTTATATGTAGAAATCTATTTTTAAATTGTAGGTTCTGCGATTGGAAGCTACAAGTTTGATGGAAAGTTACTGGAGATGAGATGTCATATCTTTATAACTGTGATTGAAATGAGGGTAGATTGAGGATATATATAGCATTCTCTTTGTTGCTCCATAACCCATGCAACCAAATTAATTACAGGAAAAATTATTTGTGCGAATTTCTTGGAGACCATTTTTTTGATGAGCTTTCAATGCAAAAAATGTAAAAAAGAGTTGGGGAAAAATATATTAAAAATTAATTTATTTCTGAGAATGAATACTTGTGGTGTCATCTGTTGAAGAGCCAAGGAACTATTGATTATCAGCAAGTTTTAAATATTGTTTGGAGAGTTAATAATGCTATTGTTGCACATGCACCTAAAGAAATATGCTGTTTTCCTTTCAACAAAGCTTAAAGAAATGTGGTGATGAAAGAACAGCATAATATTTAACTCTTTCCTGAAATACACATGTTTACTATTAGAAGTAAAGCTGTACTCTGCATTTGATTTCCATTTACAAATTCTAAGTTAAACTGTAAAAAATTTATACTTTATTTATGAAATTAGTTTTCTACTAACGAATTCCATTAATTTTAAAAACTTGTAATTATTACACATGATATCTGTTGAATGGATTTATTAAATTAGATAACTGAAAATTTCCAATATGTAAATTTTGCCTAGAAATATTTTCTTTTACTAGATGGATACAGAGACATGTAACAAATCATAAAATTGCTACAACAAATTTATATTTCATGTGCAGAATTTAACACAGGAATAAGAAGCTTCCATGACATTCCAAAAGTTTCGACAAATCACTGTTTCAAATGTAATTTAAACAATCATTTACATTCCTATTTGTACAATAGCTCTTTTTCTTTATAAAGGAACATTTTATAATGTTTGTTCAATCATAAATATTTTCATACCCATATGAGCAATAAGACTAGTAAAATTTGCAATATGACATTATCACAAAAGAGTGATTTAGCAAGTCATTTGAATACTGATACTAACAAAAAACCTTGTATTTGTGAAATTTGCAAAAAAATATTTCAAGGAAGAGCAATTTACTCCGCCATATTCGTATCCCACACCAATGAAAAGCCTTTTGTTTGTCAAATTTGCGAAAGGGCATTTAACCAAAAGACTAGTTTGGAAACCCATTTGTATATTCATTCACATGAAAAACCTTTTCTTTGTGAAATTTGCAGAAAAACATTCTCTAACAACAGGAAATTAACTAGACATATGGGTATTCATGGTGACAAAATGGCTTACATTTGTGATATTTTGCAACAAAGGATTTTCTGACAAGAGTAATTTAAAGAGCCATATGCGTGTTCACTCCAGTGAAAAGCCTTGTACTTGTGAAATTTGCATGAAGGCATTTTCTAGTAGGAGTTCTTTAAAAACCCATTTACTTATTCACACAATGAAAAACCATTTATTTGTGAAATTTGCAAGAAGGCATTTTCTCAGAGGGTTCATTTGGATAGGCATCTACGTATTCACAACAATGAAAAGCCTTATGTTTGTGAAATTTGCAAGAAATCGTTTTCTCAAAAGAGTGAGTTAAAACGGCATTCCCTTATCCATATCAGAGAAAAGTCTTTTGTGTGTGAAACTTGCCAGAAAGTATTTCCAAAAATTGGTTATTTAAAAATGCATTCACGTATTCATACCAATGAAAAAATTTCTGCTTGAGAAATTGGCAAGAATGTGTTTTCTAGATGGAACAATTTAAAAATGTATTTGTGTATTCATGTAAAAGAATTGTATGCTTGTTATTGTTCTAGAAAAATTCTCGTTAAATGTGTTACTAAAAAAAGGCTGACCCAAACCCTTATGTTTGTGCACTTTGTAAGAAAGAGGTTTCTCAGAAGTGTGATTTAAAATAACTATTTACTTATTTAAGTTCTAAGAAAAAGGTTCTGAGCAAAAACATTGGTATATTCTTGTTAACAAAAAAAAAAAAAAAATTAACTATTTTTTTAGAGAAATTTATTTTGACAAATTTATGCAATTTTTCTTGATTTTCAGAGAATTTTTTCTAGTCTCATAATTGTCTTAGCATATATAATTAAAAGTAAATTTTTATTTTTAAAAAATGTTTTCATTGAATTTTTTTTTTTGTTATACAGTTATGATACCATAGAATTATTTTTAGTTGTGCTAATATGAATTTATAGAAGGAATTTTAAAAAAATTAGAGTTTTGTGCTAATTTTAAAATTTTGTTTAGAATTTAATATATTTTTGAATGATTCTAAAGAATGAAACTCAAAACTTATCCACATTTTATGTGAAAATTTGTATCCAAATTATTTTCATACCCTGACACTTGTGTAAGTGAGTAATTTGTTTTAATGTATTATTTATTTCCACTGAATAAATTCTTTTCTGGTCTACAAAATGAGTTTTTTTTAATTTCATCTGCATTTTATTGCTGATGGGAATTTCAATCTTATATATTGTAAAGGGAAAAAATGTGTATTCATTGAATATTTCTAAATTTTAAGAATATATTTTATAAAAAGAAAAATGTTTTATGTGGGAAATTTGTACTAATGATGTATTTGCTATAATTGAAAAATAATTCCAGATTAGGTCCTTTTCTGCAATAACCTCAATAAAAATATATTAAACATAACTAGTACTCAAAATAAGAATAGCAAAGAGAAAGAATCAAATTTTGAAAAAGAATATTGTGTTTTTTGATTTAAATATTTGTTTGAAAACCAGTATAAATGCCACATATATAAATTTTTAGAAAATGTATTGAATATGATTTATTTTGTAGGGTTTTCAAAATGCAAATTTCTTAAATTAAATAGAATAAAAAAAGAATAAATGATTTTTTAATGCAAACAGTTATTTAAATATTGTCCTTTTATGTATGTAAATTCAATGGCATAACGGAGAATATTAGGGCCCCCCTGAAAAGCTAGGTTTGGGGATCTAAGACTGATCTTACAAAGGAGTACATACTTGGTGTCAGTCAGGCTTTGGGCTCCCATGCAGTGCGGGGTATATGTTACACTACTGTGTAAATTTATGTATTATGACCTACTTAATAACTATAAAATTATTTGGATCTAAATGTATATTTCAGGTAAAGCTTTTTCATAAA